>JAODJX010000027.1:1295047-1313411 GCA_026776945.1 Isichthys henryi | reverse complement strand
ACATGGGGAGAACATGCAAACTCCGCACACATGTGACCCAGGCGGAGACTCGAACCCGGGTCCCAGAGGCGTGAGGCGACAGTGCTAACCACTGCACTACCATGCCGCCCCCCAGCTGTGTCTAGTCTTGTTTAATTGAGTTCGTTTATTTAAGTGCATCCCTGTTCGTCTTTCCCTAGTCCTGTCATTAACGTCTTTTGTTTTGAATCATGTTCCGTACTGTTTGCCCAATAAATCCTTCGTTCCCCGATTCTTCAGCTCCTTCTCCTGCTTCCCTGGTCCGTGCTTCCCTTGTGTTTACACGCCGTGTGTTGTGACATCCCTCCTGCCGCTTTGCAAATGTCATAACCTAGATCTCAAAATATTGCATTGGCTTTGCTTTTGAACATACCGTCAAAATACATTGAAATAGCATGCACTGCAGTATAACGTCTGAATCGTAAAAACTAGATACTGCCCATGCAGGGAGCAGAAATATAAAGTACAGATATTTTATGGGTTCCACTGAAATAAAGGTAGCTGATTATGAGAAGGACCTCGAAGTGTATGTTGATGCTTCCATGTCCCACTCGCCAGTGTGGGGAAGCAATTAAAAAGGCCAATAGGATGTTAGGTTACATCTCTAGGTGTGTGGACTTTAAATCAAGGGAGGTGATGCGACGGTTATACAATTCCTTGGTATTGTAAGACCCCTCCTAGAATATTGTGTGCAAGTTTGGCCACCATACTTAAAAAGGACATTACTGCCTTGGAAAGGGTGCAAAGTAGGGCTACAAGAAAGATTCCAGGTCTTAGAGGAATTTCTTATGAGGAGAGGTTAACTGAGCTGAATCTGGTCAGCCTCAAGCCAAGGAGACTAAGGGGTGACATGATCGAGGTATATACGATTCTAACAAGTCTGGATGCTGTTCACAAACTTCAATATTAGTTTAAATACTAGAACTCGTGGCCATAGGTGGAAATTAGCGGGAGAACATTTTAAACTGAATCTGAGAAAACACTGCTTTGCACAGCGTGTAGTTAGAGTATGGAATAGTCTTCCTATCTATCCATCAGCCAATCTGAATTGCATGTCACGCTTATTCATTATTCAACTTGTCATCAGATTTTCGAGTGTACCTGTAATAAAGCTGTGCACATCTAAAACACACCTCGGAGTAGCTGGACTCATTACAAAAGCCCTCTGAAAGTTTCAACCTTTGGTCTCACTATAATTGGCCTATGAAAACCAAATAACACTTTATAGCAGAGCTTCTAATATTTATGCATATTCACAAGGAAGCTGGTTCATCAGAAAGATTAATTAATTAAAGAAGGTTATTTTTAAACTGTGCAATGCCAAATGAACAATAATTCAGCATAACAATAAAGATATGATATCTAACCTATTGTAGATACTTTTAATTGCCATTAATTTTATTTCAGTGTAAACTGAGAAGCAACTGAAATATGTAATATTAGTCCAAAACAAATGTTCTCTTAATGTAACAGTAAAGGTACCTGCTTAATTAGCTTATTAGCAGCCATATGTCCTTGCGGTTATATATCCTTCCATATAACCTGGCTTCCCAAGTTAGACTATGGAGCAATTTGGTTAAACAATTTCTAAAATTGGATGAAAAGCATCATTTTAAATTGCATTTTGATGTCATTTGATCTAATTTTGGCATTTAGCTAGCACAATACTTTTTACTGCACACTACCTACCATATTGAAAAGGCCCCAGACACATATTACACATGACACGAGGAACATTCTTCCCATACAATGTAAAATCTGAAAATAGAAAAATAGAAAAAAAAATTACAAACACTTTTTTTCTGGCACAAAAAAGTGCAAATCAACAATTTACCTAAAAATATAATGAAAATGTTATTGGTACCTTTCCAATAGATGATTAGTCACTGTCTGAGCTGAATACACCGTCTGAGCTGAATGTAGGTTGAGGTGACCTGTTACTGGTTCCACAGATGGTTAATTTTATGCCTACCTACATATTAACATACATATAGAAATGATCTCTTGGTCATTACTGCTGGAAAAACACCATTTCAATATTTTAATTGAAGTTAAAATATATGTTTGCCAGAAAAAGCCATGCAGTGTAATTGCTTGGTTTGATGCAAAATAACTGTTCAGGTTAGCCATTTACAAATACTCATTATACTTTCAAGAAAATGTCAGAAAAATTGTGTATTTTGCCCTCAGCAATAGTTCCAAGACTTGCTGAAAGATTAGAGTGAAATGTCACTCAAGACATAGTTTTTTACTGGATTGACTTTATTTAATGTGTCTGTTCTCTCCCCAGGACTAATGGGCAAAGTACAACTTCCAATAAGTAATTATTTTACATGTATGAGTTGTGGCCAATGTCCTTTTCACTTGTAACATTACTTCTTTATCACTTTAACATTTCTATAATCTCATTTATAGCTTTGTGTCAAGATGTCAATAATGTATAGGCTACCTAAATAAAATAAGATGACTTAAATGACAATTATACTCTTGCAAACATGATGAAAATTTAAAACATGATGGTCAGAAAGTACATCCTGCTTCCCCTGAGCTGAAAGGCCTGTTGAAGGGTTCTCTCTCTCTCTCTCTCTCTCTCTCTCTCTCTCTCTCTCTCTCTGTGTCTCTCTCTCTCTCTCTCTGTCTCTCTCTCTGTCAGTCAGTCAGTACAAACTCAGTGCTGAACGTTCGTCGTTTTCATGTCTGCCTCCTTGCATCTGTTATATCCTGTGTCTGACGTGGTTCTTATGTCAGACGTGACCTTTTCGTTGCACCCCAGGTCTCTCTGCTTATTCTCTCTCTCTCTCTCTCTCTCTCTCTCTCTGTCTCTCCCCACCCAGTGAACAGAAAACGTACCGGGTCTATGTGCTGGTCCCTCTGCTGCCTGGATTCGAAGGGGACATCAGTGCTGGGGGTGGCAATGCCATCCAGGCCATCCTGCATTTCACGTACAGGTTAGTGACTCGGTATAAAACAAGCACACAGACTGACACCATCCAGGCCGTAACACACTTCCAGCCTGGTTTCTTGGTTTACTGTCTGCTGACGGTTCTCTGTGTCTCTGTGATGTAGGACCATGTGTCGGGGGGAGTTCTCCATTCTAGCCAGATTAAAGGAACATAGTAAGTCACAACTTCAGCTCTGACGCCCCCCCCAAATCTTAATTCCCTCTTTTAGCTCGTGTTTTTAACAAGTTTTCACATTTCCCCCTACAACCAGTGCCGGCTGTGTGGGGGGGGGGGGGGGCGGGGGCCGGGGGGGGGGGGGGGGGGGGGGGGGGGGGGGCGGGGGGGGGGGGGGGGCGGGGGGGCGGGGGGGGGGGTTGGGGGGGCAGACTCGCGTAGGGGGAGCGAGCTCCGGTGGGGGGGGGACTGGGGGGCGCTGAAATGGGGCGTTTCGATGAGGGGACGGTAGGGTGGGGGGGGGGGGGGGGTGGGGGGTGCGGGGTGGGGGGGGGGGGGGGGGGTTTGCGGGGGGGGGGGGGGGAATTTAGCTGTTGTTCCTGTCCCTGGTCAGATATTTTTACAGCACGTCAAGTGGGGCATGAAAAATAATTGCTCCCAATGACAAAGGTCTTGTTTGGTCATGAGTCTAGCTTTAGATTTAATAACGGGCTGTAAATAAACACAGAGTTTCCGCCAAAATACTGCCAGGATGGCCACCAGGGTAGCCAAGATCAGCCTACTATGGTTTATTATGGCAGACGTGGTCTTTGCTGGAAGGACAGGCAGTTACACTGGACACCTTCGATACAGCAGCCTAGTTAAGTAAGCTCACATCCGTTAAGCTGCTTTATCTGGCATTCTGAGTGACTCTGTTACTACATAATTCATATTTTAGCATTTAAAGAAAATTTCTGCCCTTTGTCTGGTACATCCTCTTAAGAGACAGTGTCCTTAACTGGATTAAGATGGAGGAATGTGCTCTCGGAACAAAATGAAAATGCCATAAGCCTTTCGGGATTTTTCTTTGTATGCAGCCGTCGCTGTGAGTACAGTTGCAGCAGCAAACCGACACCAGCCAGCAGAATGTAACCCTTTGTCCAACATCCTCTGCTCCACCTTTTTTGGTTGTAGGTCTAAGAGTCGGAGCTCAATGATGCGATCCGCTGTGCTCTGCAGTCTCATCTCAGGGTCGGCCCTTGGGTTTACAAGCCAGTTGGTCCTATTGGGGTCCATAAATTATACCAGTTCACTTCGTCGCCAGCGGACTGCGTTGTGCTATTTTGGAAAGGACAGGCTGGCTGGGGCTATGGGCTGGAATGCTTCTGCGATGGTAACGGCTTGCAAATGGATGTCACTGTAAGGTTTTTCGAAGGATGGATTACGGAGTGTGCCAGATCTTTTGGCCTTAAGCAGACCGGCGATGTCCTCCGGGTTTTGTTAAAAGCACTTGACAAGCTTAGCTTACATTGTGGGGCTCAGCTGTCACGAATGTGTTTGGGGCTGTTACCTTGACGTTGCCCCCCCATTTCTCCTCAATTACCTCCCCCCCCCCTTCAAAAACAAAGCTGTTTCAAACCCAAGATGGCTCCCCATGTCCTCATACAACATTCCAGCACGACCCCAGGGATAAGGGCGACGGGCCGGATTCCATTCTGTTTTCTGTACTTTTCTTCTTGGCCCGGTTGGACCTGCCGGATCCTTCCCCGGTGCTGTTGTACTGGCTGCAGTCATTAATAGGAGTGCCAGTGAAAGTGCAGGTCCGGTCCCGGTGAGAGATGCCTCTCCCGTCATGACCCCTGTGCTAGCCTGCTTCGGCCTATTTATTTCCTCCTTGTATTTGAAGTTCTCCTTCGTTTTCTTTACCCTCCGTGTAATTACGGCTGACGTTGGATGCGTGCTTTGACCGCTTCCCATTTTCTAATGTTTTCTTCTTTTTTTTTCCACCATTCCCCAGTGCAATAATTAAACCGAATATTTGTCAAATGGACAGAATGTGAGGCAATTATTTTAATGAAGTGTAGGACAAACTGGCAGGGCAGCAATTACTGTGTGGGACTGACGGCGGGCCGGGACGCAGCCAAGAGCCAGTGACACTGTAGTAACCCCCCCTCGTCAGCTGACGCCAGTCTCCCGTTGGAAACTGTGGTGGGGGGGGGGGGTTGGAGTGACAGAAAATTCAGCAGTTGTTAAGAGCTGTTTTGGCCCCCAAATGACTGGCTATGCCTCTCCCAAATGAACCACCCAATGATGCCCAACAGACATCCCCCCTAGTCGACTCTGGTGCCCCCAGTCAGATTGTCCCTGGCTGCCACATTTGTTCTGGTGCCAGCACTGGTTCAGAGCCCCCCTGCTCCGGTTACTGTTCTGCATGTCACATACAGGTGATGCGTATAGGCTTGACCTTGCTCTCATTAGGTAAACCCATTGCAGCCCCTTCTACACCGCCCCCCCCCCCAAACCATAACACTCAAGCACTGACTCTGAGCCAGCCTGTGGCACCAGGCCGGATATAATCCTAGTTAGCAGATGACATATTTAACTCGTACCCAAACAGAGCCTGACCGCCTCTTATTTTAATGCGGGCTGGAAAACTCGCATCACACTCTGTTTCATGAGCACGATTCCCTGGGTTCCCTACATCAGGGGGGAAAGGGGGCTTATTTTCCTGAAAGCAGTTAAAACGAATTTTTGAAACAAATTAGTTCTTTTGAAAAAAATTAAATAATAAAACTTAATAATAATAACATGTATCCCGCTATAATTCTTAGGAATGCCGTCATGGGCTGTTATTCTAGCCCCTGCCTTGTTGCACTTTTCATTGTTGTCTTACATAATTAGCTGTAATGTCCTCCCTCTAAGTTAAGCTGAGGCACTTAGTCACTGGGCCCAGTGTTGCGGGGAAGATTTAGTTTTTTATCATGTGTCTGATCTTCTTCTTCTTACTTTTTGTTGCTAAAAACTCAGTTTTCTGTTTGGTGCGGCTGGTGACATGCGAAAGGACGGTACGCATGTAAGGTGGATGACAGTAAGTCCTTGGAGGTAAAGCTGAGGAGAGGGTTCATTGGAGAGCTGCCCTTTACTGTGCTAGGGTCAATAGCGCTCTGGTAATCTTAACATGGGGAGGGGGGGGGCTGTTTTCTTTAGCCACCCGAGATCTTATGACTGGACACAGTCATAAATTCCCGTGGTTCAGGAGTGTCACACACGTTTATTTTTATGATCACGTGTGTGTGTCCCCTGGGGGGGCCAAGGGGCCAACCATCTCTTGGCAGCTGTGCCCAACCGTGCCCGTTACCTCGGCCCCCGGCGTCTGCGGAGACAATCGGTCAACAGGCCTCAGACATCCGTCTTTCCTACCTGACAGGGAAAATAAAACCCCTCGTTTTAAGGCTCTTTGCTTCGGGAGAGTAATCACATATCATTCCGTTTTCAAAGCGTGAAACAGCCCTGGAATTCCCTTCTGGAATCCCGCTTCCCCCTGACAGTTGGTCAGTCGAGCGTTTTAATTGTTTCTTTTTCTGTTAGCAGCTATGGGCAGGTTAGCGCCGGCGCTCCCCAGCAGTAACTGTAGCTGTGATGCTGTAACATGAGCGCTCCCCCGGTCTCCAGCACCGCGCTCCCCGAGAGCAACTCCATTAATGGGTTCCTGTGGCTTCTGCACTGAAAGAATGAGGCAAACGTGTCCAGAAAGGGGAAACGAATCCAAAATTATAGAACCATCTGCAACCAGGAGCCCTATTTGCTCAAAAGCATTGGAGTGCTTCACCTGAAGGCTTATTTTGAAGGTTCAGGAAGTTATACATATACACTGCACTACTACACAACTCTTGTATCCAGCCCCCCAGGTTTTTTCATGTATTTTGCTCTTCAGGAACTATGAAAACCCTCCCCTTGTCTATGCCGTTGTATGTCACTCCATGGTGCTGGGGAGCACAATTTTGTATGGTGGGTGAAATATGAGTAAAGTCCGCTTGACTTGACTAGAACCCATAATTCCGATTCTTTTCAGCACCCAGCAATGAACACTTCACTTGCTCTGAGGACCGGGTCCTCCTAGTTGTGTCCCGTTTCTGCTTGTACAACTCATCACCCCTCTCTCCTCCCCTCTGCCCCCACCTGCAGCGGACTGCCAGCCCCCCTGTCAGAACCGGGGCTCCTGCAGCCGCCCCCACACCTGTGTGTGCCGCTCCGGTTTCCAGGGGCGCCGCTGTGAGGAAGTGGCTCCCGAGCAGGTCTACGTCCGTTCCGGAAACTCCCGCACTCTGCGACCCATCCAGCCTGGCGCTGCGGCCCAGCCGCCCCGACGTCACGCTGGCAACAGCGGCAGCAGCTCCAAGACGTCGGCCACCAAGCAGCCTCCCCCCACTGCGTGAGTCCATCATCACCCCCATCTCCCTGCTGCCGTTCTCTCAGTTCTCTTCCTCCTCTCTGCCTTGACATTCACCCCCCCCACTTTGCCCCAAACATGACCCCTTAATGAAATGTGTTCAGCGCCTGCAGATCTCTGACAGACCATAAAAGTCAGTGGTCTTGGGTCCCAAAGATGCCTCGAGGTCTTGACAGCTGTGACAAATGAAAACAAACGTCTTGCTCCTTATGATCCCCGATTCAGACATGCAATGGCTTCCTTTCTGATTTCATTCTGATAAGCTGGCCATCGTTGGGACATATTAAAACCTTCTTCACCCCAATAAACGATGAGCCGACGGGTAGGTGAAGGAACTGTCCGTTTACCAAGACTTGGTTTGCTCCTGGAACGCATTTGATAATAGCGAAAGATCAATCTTACGCTCCATTCTGAAAGGAAAAATGTGATTTATATTGTTGTTTAATTTGTTTTGGCGTCTAGTTGTAAAAACGTTATTTCTGTGCAGTGACATTCTTGGCACTGCTGAATTGACGACCACCGTGAAGGGGGGGGGGGTGTGGGCTTCCTACAGTACATTCATTTCCGCTTTTACTGAGAGAAGTAATGGCACAGAATTGTGTTGCTTTGTTGGGATATGTCAATATGACCTTGGGAACTCGGCCATAGACGACCTCAGGTCCGGTCCTAGAGGTTGCCATGGTACCCAGTGAGTCTCGGCACCAACTCAGACCCTGATGAAGGGCTTGTTAAGTGCTTGTTACCTGCTTTCAAAGTGTGCAGAATGGTCTGGCTTGGGCGTTGGATCACAGCAATTTCAGCTCACATATCTTGGAGGCACCAAACTATCTGTGACAGTGTGTGGATTTATACTGTACATGGGCAGCATGGTGGCTCCGTGGGCAGCATTATTACCTCACACCTCTAGACCCGGGGCGTAAAGTCCCGCCCTCACTGTGTGGGCTGCGTCTGGCCTCCGGTGGCATTTGGGTTTCCTCTGCATACTCCAGCATACTCGCAGTCCAGTTACATGTCTAAATTGCCTGTAGTGTGTGTAGGTGTGCCCTGTGATGAGCTGGCATCCTGTCCACCATGTTCCTCTGTGTTCCTCATGTTCTGTGTTCCCTTGGATAGCCCCCCCCCCCCCTCCTGCGACCCCTATATAAGATAAGCGAGTGGACAGATTTATTCCACCCTGGCAGCAGGTGGCCTCTCACCCCTGCAGCTGACATCTTTCAGGATGTGCCGAATTTTACTGGATGCGCAGATTTTACCGGCTAAAAATATCTGCAAACAAAATGTCAGGGAGACATTCACGCCTCTGGTATTTACTGCGCACTCTTGATATTTATTATTTCAAAGTTGCGGTTTCAGACACGGCCAGGATTGGGGGGTCGGAAATCGCAACGCACGTGCTGTCTTCAACGCAGATGTAGTGGCATTCCTGCGGCCCGAGTCATGAATTCAGGATATGAAGGAGCCTGCCACAAGTCACGTCTGCTGAGTCACACATGCTGAGTCAGGCCTGCTGAAGCTGGCCCTGTGTGCTGATTCACACATGCTGAGTCATACATGCAGAATCACATGCGCTGAGTCATGCCTGCCACTACCATGAGCCGCCGGCTCAGAGCAACAGGTGGTGTTAATCAGAGGATGAGCTTCCACCTCACACCCATTTGGCTCACTCTGAAGCGCATGATAGCCTCGCTGACGCCCCCCCCAGACTGTGATTGGCTCTTAGAGTCTATGTGCTACACACGTCCTAGCACATGCTGTTTTTGAGTGTGTTTTTGCGTGGGGAGCCTGACGAGTTGGATGGCAGACAGAGGCACTGCGATGGTTCGAGGGTCGTCATGGGAACCGTCTTCTGGAAGGACCAGCTAAGATCAACCAATGAGGAAGCACATCTGCATTAATGAGTCAGAACTTCACCTGTTCCCCCAGTGAATCATGCTGATAAAAGGTTGTGTCCGGCAGCTCTATAACTCTATAAAGTTATAATGACAGACATGTGGACCTGTATAGAGGAATGAGGCATGTGGAATTGGTGCACTATACCAGCAGGTATTCAGGCTAGGATGTGGTATTACATTGTGGAGGGTTGGGGTTCAGCTGAGGGTATGAGAGTGAAGAGCAGCTGGTCTGGTGTTTATGGAGCTGGACTTTTTCCAGGAGGTTGCGAGATCCAGTCCCTGCGGTGGAGTTAGTGTTGGGCTGTAGATATGGGGGCTCTGAATGGATAAATGATGTGAAAGCAACATCGAGGGCTAACAGCTGAACTCCCGCAAAGCAGATAATAGTGGTAATTATAATAACGAGGCTGAGCTGTGGGTGGAGATTTGGGGCGAGGTTAGGAGCAGGCCGGGGAGCGGCGGGGATCTTGGCTTGGGGAGGTGCCCTCTGTCTCGAATATCGGCCGTCAGGCTGCGTGCCGCCAGAACCAGTGGAGCGATGTGAGGTCAGTGAGAAACGTCAGGCTGGTGCCAAGCACAAATTAACAACTGAGCAGACCCCCGCCCTGCTCCGGTTATGAGGTTCTGCTGGTTTTACCCCCATCCCCACGTAGAAGCTTTGCTGCAGACAGTAGCCTTAAGTTCAACCCTGATCCAACTTGTCCCTGGTCGGTCTCACTGTCTGAGGAGAGGCGTGAGATCTGTCTCAGTCTGGGAAGCAGATTTGGGCCATTAGACTGTTGGTGCCCCTCCCTCTTCTCATAGGACGTTCCAGAATACCATGTGGTTGGGGAGGTCTCTGCGATGGTGGGTGGGGTCATTGTCGTTTATGAAGATTCTCGATTTTTAATGGCTGGGTCAAGTGCCTGGAGGGGCAGCAGGTCTTCCTGGATAGCTAGCCGTCAGCTCCAGAATATGATTGGTTCAGACAGCCTTTGTGGACCCTCTCATTGGCCGGGTGCCACTGAGCAATCTCAGTTTGCGTAATGTCAGCAGCTGGTGATAAGGGAAAATAAAAACATGATGCCTGTGATTGCAAGCCAGCCTGTCAGCGCCTCAGATTTCAGTGCATGTCAGTTCCGTGTTTCTCTCTGTCTTGCCAGGCGATTCAGGTTTTTTCTCCATTTCGGGAATGTGGTTTGTAGCCTGCTGGTTCAGTTCTTCACGGCTGGCGGCCATTAATAGGGTCTGCTGGAGTCTTCCTTGGAGATGTCTGGGCGACCCCAGGCTGCAAGAGACGTCTCTGAATTACTGGTCTGCCTCTTTGAGCCGTTCGCCAGTATGTGAAAAAACCCGGCCCCCCCCTCCTACATTGTGGTTTCAGCGTTTGTAGGGATTTTGATGATTTCTCCAGGTGGAGGGGCTCTTTAAATGGAAAGACTGGCTGTAAAAATGCCGGAGGATGCTGCTACCATCACCACCACAAATGCCGGCAACAGAAGGCCAGAGAATTACTTTCAGTGGGCAGATTATGGGTAAGAGCCCATTTTCTAAGGCAGTATTTCTCAAATCAATCCTTGGGGATCCTCAGACAGATCATGTGTTTGCTCTGTCCAGTAGAGAGCTGCGAGGGAGCAAAACCATAGACCATCTCGGGTTCCCTGGGGACTGGGATGTACTAGGGTTAGGGGTAGGGAGGTGCCAGATCAGGAAGCTTGGTCTCCAGCATGGTGGCATGAGGCATGACGCGTGGTTATGGGCTGTTGGGGCTACTTGGGAAGGCTACCGCTGAACGTCCACTCCAATGCTTTTGACACATGACCTTGTAATCCGCAGAGTGATCATTCCAGTTTGGAGCAGGACGTGAGCACGATGGGTGGCGAGAGCGTGGCAGGCTGAGGGTCAGACGCCCAGATGGAGAGAGTCTTGCGGTTTGAGGCTCCCCACGCAATGTCACTGCAGACTCAAGCGATGGCTTTTAAAGGGCCGGTAGGCTTTTAAAGCCAGAATGGATCGAAAAACCACACGGGGAGCCAAACTGATTTAGGGGGCTGGGAATTGGCATCTCCAGCCTACATGTCTCCTCCCGCAGAAAACTCCCCCGATCTTTCCGAATCCAATTTACATCCGCGTTTGAATTCTCTTCCCTGGGCCAATTCCCTGGGTGGAAGAGACGGCGAGGCCAGTGTGTCAGAAATGAAATAAAGTGCAGCTTTTTCGATAGGAGCTTCCATCCAAGCGCTGGTGATGCTCCATCATGATTTTCATTCTGTGGCTGGGGTTTAGTGAGGCCGTCTAGGCTGTAGCCGCAGACACAGCCCATCCTCACTGCTGGGCCAGTAAACGCCTAGCTCCCCTCGGGGGGTGCGGCGGGGGGGGGGTTGAGCTTTCCTTGGGGGTTGTTGAAACCTTCCTAGTAAGACCTCCTCTTGGGTCTCTTTTACGGGTTCCAGTCCTGGACGGGACCATTTCCCGCACAGCTGGGTTGGAAGTCTGGTTCCCCAGTGTTTCCCCTCCTCGAGGATGTCGGTACTGTGGATAGGACGAGGGGCTGGGTGTGGCAGGAAATGTGCCCCCTGTTCCTAGTCACCTTGGCAGCGGTGTTACTCAAGGTTAGGCCTGGGGGGCATATTTAGCCCCCGTTCCATTGTCATTGGTGCATGGGACACCTGCATTAGCAAACCCAGACCTAAAAATCAGAGTTCAAACCCTGCCTCATCTGAAGCTTTGTACATGTAACTATGTTCCATGTGGTCATGCCTGGAATTAGATGGCGTTCGTTAGGAGGTGAGCGGGTGGGGGGGGGGGGTGGCACATGTCTCTATCACGTCCTGCTGCTTCAGGAGATGATAAAATCAGTGACTGTTTCCCCTGACGAGGTGGAGAACAGCTGGAGGAGCTGGGGCCAAGGTGAAGAACACAGGACAAGGAGAAGGAACATCAGAGAGCTGAGACAAGTCTGCACACACATTGACATGCATTTACATGCATGTAATAGTTTTATTACCTTGTAAATAGTCTATAGGGTTTGCAAACTACCCCAATGTTTTTGACGTAGCTAATTTTACGAATAATATAGATTTGCCGTAAGACTCTTTGCGTGAGCGCGAGCACCTGAAAGTGAGTGTCACGCCAGATACGCGAGAGTTAGCAAGCGTGTGTCTGTGTGCATTTGTGTAGATCCTTCGCTGCCCCCTTTGCTAGCAAATATTTCTCCAGCCCTGTTCTCCACATCATGTTTGCTTTCCTCGTTCCTTACCTGTAACACTATAAACAGGCTCACAAGATTTTTCTATGAATGCAGCAGTAAGGCGATGCTGGTCTTTGTAAGATTTTAGCTCAGCAAGCAGAGGATGGCTGTGGATTTCGAGGTGTTCCATTCTTTTCCTACACTGTCACCTCTCCCAAGGGGGCAGGGTCCCTCAGAGACCTGCAATGCATTCTGGGAAGCAGCTGCAGTGGGCAGCAGTCTGGGAAAGTCATCCTGCCAGCCAGGGCTCTGCTATCCTCATTAGACAGCAAGTGCCAGTGGAGGCGGTCGCCGCAACTTACAACCACATGACGGGCGTGGCATGCCTTTGGGGGGGGGGGTCATAGAGGAGATAAACCTGTAGTTACCCCTCCAGATGGTTTACATGTTGCGGTCTCTTTAGCTGAGCGAGCCCCCCCCACCACCTCACCTCATAAAGGTAACCTGTGAAAGTTATACTCACTGCAAACCACGGAGGCCTGTTTCTGTAGTCTTGGTAGAGTGAATAGCACACGGCTGGGTGTGAGAGCAGCATTCGTCTGTCCTGCCTGTTTAGCACCTGTTCAGCCCCAGCACGGTTATATAATCACAGAAAATGCTGCAGATTCAGCTTTGACAAGGCCTGACCTCTTCAATGTGCATCACAATCTCCTGTCATTTCACAGCAAAGGTCCTTCACCTTCTGCGACTGTGTCTGAATGTCACACATTCAGGAGATCTGTGATCAACAGGCTCCTTTAAGGCTCGGCTGAGAAGTCGGGCTGAGATTTGACCTCAGTATAGCCAGTCACTTGCTGGCCTTTGTTACCATGGCAATGAGGACCAGCTGAGGACTGGGTATCAACAGCACTGGGGTGCTGGAGAAACATAGGTTGCCTTTCTGCCCTATGGATCCCAAGAGCAGTGTCAGTCACTGCTGTGCTTGTGTGGCAGCGGAAACACGGCCCTGGAAGTGCCAGCCAGACCGTATGAATATATGTTTTCCTTTCAGAATGGCTTTCTCACCTTTCTCACTCTCCCCAGCATAGACCGTCATTTTTACACCTGTTTGGGTGTCAGGGCCTGTAATTCTGACATAAAAGGAGTGGAACGTCAGGCTTTCTAGGACCTGGCATTGGTGGTCAGATTTCTGCCCGACACATTTATGTTTTATTTTTTTAACAGATGTTTTTATCCAGAGTGACATACATTTTTTAAAGAGAGCAGGGTCAGCCGGCCTCTGGAGGTTAAGGGCCTTGTTTAAGGGCCCAGTGCTGCCTTTACTCTGCCAATGCTGGAATTTGAGTTGGGGAACTTCTGCCTTGTAGACACGGTTTTCTCCTAACACCCTGCCCCCTATTTCCTATATAATTAATCCAAGGGAATACAGCCTACTTGGGGGGGCTTTAAGTCTATATATTTACCAACATAATTTGAGCCTCATACTTTAGTTTCTGACAAAAGGACAATACCCCTCCAGTTGGACAGAAAGCTCTGGAATGGGCGACACTATATGGATAAAAATATTGGGACACCTGGCCATTACCCCCACAGGAACTTTTATGACATCCCATTCTAAATCCATAGGCATCAATATGGAGTTGATCCCCCCTTGACACCTATAACAGCTGCCACTCTTCATTCCAGAGGTGTTTAAAGGGGTTGAGGTCAGAGCTCTGTGCAGGCCAGTCAAGTTCTTCCACACTAAACTCAGCCAACCACATCTTTATGGACATTGCTTTTAGGGCAGCAACAAACATTTCTTTTGATAGTCAAATAATCTGTTGATAATTGAAACAAATAATCGATTAGTTAGATAAATCGTCCACTTACCAAGTAACTCTTGTTTTGTATCAGCTTTTAAATTTAGCTTAAGGATGTTTCATGCGTTTGCCAACAATCAAGACAGTAAAGCTGAATACTTTATTCAAAAATGCACTCTCTTGGAAGTGTTCCTGTTAATACAAAAGATAAATAAAATATTCAATAACCATTGGTCATGTTAAAATTTAAAACCAAGGATAATCAATGTAGCAGCAATTAAATTTACCAAAACTACATCAGTTTTCCCTAAATCATTCCCTGAATCACAACTTTGTATTAGCCTATACTGTATACATGACATCAGTCTAATACAAAGCAGATCTCTCTCATTCTGTCGCTATGTTTCTCTCTCTCTCTCTCTCTCTCTCTCTCTCTCTCTCTCTCTCTCTCTCTCTCTCTCTCTCTCTCTCTCTCTCGCACATACTCACTGTCAAAATTTCTGGGATATTGTATATCATTTGCGGGAGTCAGAGAGCCGCTATCGATATGTGGAAAACTCCTAGAACTTACGAGAGAGGTAGGATGTTTAGTTGACAATGTCCACGTCACTATTTGCATAAGCCAAGACTTAGAACTTATGATAATATTAAACGTTTGATATTATCGAAACAAAACGCTAGAAAGACTGACTTAAGACAGCTATTTTGTCCAAAATGTCTTCATATTGCTATGTTTAGATGGGGGAACCTGACATAAATATCTTATTTAAAACATGCTAAACGGATGCAAAGAATGCTGGGAAATTGCCCACTGTGACCTTTTTTTTTTTGTACATAACCGCGAGCACAGCAGCTATAAACATTCCTATACCTATACACATAGACCAGCCCATTTTAGCTGTTGTGGCTCCAGCCATTTTTCTTGAATTTAAGATCTGCCATGGGATGGTTAATTATCACTCTCCCCAGCCAAAACGGAGTTCTACTGTGAGCCCAGCGGAGTGTGATTACCTCGATGAACTGCTCCGCTGCAACAAATTTCTTTCCACGTCGTCTAGCACAATGCATCTGTAAAAATCCCAGTCCAATGGTCATTAAGTTCAAACTAAAGTTTGTCTGGTTTTGTTTTACTCACCGGACGTAGAGCAAGGGGGATTCATTTGCACCTCGTTTGCATAATGGCAGAATTGCAGAAATTAAAGTTGTTCTGTACGTGATGGTAGATTGTTGTCTTGCTGGGTTTATGACAGTAGTTAGCGCTCGGACCGAGGTGAGTGGAGGGGAAGGGGCTGCTCCTCCAGGATGGCAATTTGCCCCCCTCCCACAAACCTAACGCAGAAGCTGGCAAGGATTCTGCGTAGTCTAAATAAACAGTTATCGGTCTAATTTTCAGTGCCCAGGCTGAGATGCGTTCGGAGGGGGTGTTATTTAGACATACCATGGAATCGTTGGTGGGGGGGCATGCCAGAAGCCATACTTACCCATAATGGCGAGGGATAGTGTCTTAGCACAATAGCATAATGGCTGCCTAATCGCTCTCTGCTGTTTGCTCCTGCACAAAGGTACTTTGTCAGTCCTCATACTGTCTCCTAACCCCCTTCCCCTTGGTTTATGGGCAGGACCTCAAGCTTCACATAAACCAGATGCTCTCCTTCCACGAATCCCCTCCAGTGGTGTCAGGGCCACTCACTGACCATACCGCAGGCACAGCCCCCAGATGATGATCACACCCCCAAAAGCTCGATGGGCTGCAGTCCCTCCCCAAGAGCTCATCTTATACAAACATGGTTATCATCACAGTTATCATATAGCAGTGATTTAACCCCAGAGCGCAGGCGTCCTCTGCGTTTCATGCCCACAGGTGTCTCGTATATTTTTATAATCTTGGCCAAACGGTTTGCTTATGGAGTATCTGACAGGATGGCCATGCAGTACTAGGAGCTGGTTATTTTTACTTCATTTTTCAGAGGCGATAATGGCTTTCAAACAAGGGGTTAGTATTATGAACTATGTGCAGAATAAAGTGTAAAACATTTATCAATGATTTGTATCATAGTCAGCCAGGAGTTTAAAAGGTGAATGAAACTGTCACTTACTTTTCCTGGCTATTTTTCCTAATTCATGGGAATGTTAGGAGGATTGGTCGATGTCGTCAGGATGAAGATACTCCATTTAATCCACGTGTGTCTAGAAAATGTTGCCATTTAGCACAGTGATATCGAGGGAGCATCTCGTCATGTTTGTTAACCATCGGGAAGATGGGACAAGATCCCTGACATGGTTTTTTTTCCACATAGGGTTTTAAAATCTTTTTCAGTTTCATTTTCGCCAAGCCGATGTGGAGGAAGCCACAGCTTAGTGATTGTCAGCCCGGGTGGTTTTCCTATTTATTTATTTTTGGTATGTCCTCATGCCGCAAAACGGCGGCTCCAGAAACGCCGTGGTCATTAGTCCTGCCGCCAGCGATCGAACAACCTCATGGCCTGTAATTTTGTGGCCATTGCTTAGATGTCATTCAGACTTCTTGGTTATTTTCGGTCGCTAGATATAACGCCCTGGGGTTGTACGTTGCTCTTGTTGCCACGTGCTACAGGCAACAACACTGGGTTCCCTCACGCCCAGAAATAACCGTGTCTCGTGGTTTATATTCATGAAAATAAGTTGTTTGTCGCAGAGGCCTGCCACTGCATTTGTTGACTTTGTGTCAAGGCCTGACCAGACTGGGGACATTCTGGAGTTTTACACTCCTTCAGTAACTAGGTTTGAATAATAAATACTAGGTGCAAAGGTAAAGCATTCAGAATCTGTCAAGAGTGAACTGGTGCGTAGTGTTTTTTCAGCGAGGGACAGCTGATTATATAATCAACCAAGAAAGCTTACATAGAGGCAGCTGAAGCAAAGAAACTGATTCCCTCATTATTCCAAAGTGAGGCCTCCATGCAGTTTGTCACTGTCCTGCAGGGCATCTCAGGTGAAAAGCTGCAGCTCATGTAACACTTTCGATGTGGACTGAAGCTTTATTTCCTTCGTTCTCTCCCCCAGCTCCGCTCCCACCCCATCCACATTCTGAGCTTCCACCCCCTCCCCTGTCACGATGGTCATCTCCGCTGGACCAGATATAGTCATAAGTATGCTTCCACATTGCTTTTTCTGGTCCTGCGGCGGCTGATGGGGTGTCCAAAATATACTCCAGGCCTTTTTCTCATAATATATAGTTATATCGTTTGAAAGTGAGCAGAACGTTACATCTGCCAAATCAAGGGGTGGTTCGCTAAACCGTCTGGCATTGAGCCCCCTGGGTAGTAAAGTTGATTTCAATACTTCTTTGACGGAAAGGCAGTTTTCGCAACTACGTCGTGTCTGCGGCATGGTAATGCCAATTTCGAGCTGGGGAGCAAGTCAGAAAAATAGGAGCATTTGTTCTATGCATTCATGCCAGCTTCCCGCCACGTATCGGAACCGGTTTTGGGAAGGGATTCCACACCGGGCTTTAGGGCATGGTTCTGATTCATGGCACAGCTGGGGCCTAAACTGAGAGGCACGTTCACACAGGAAGGCTTTTGTCCATCTGCTAATATGTGTGACTGTGACAGTCCGGGCGTGACTTTAGACTCCTAACCAGAAGAGGAGTATTCCAGAATGAGTCTCAAGGCACTGTTCTTACAGTGGGTGGCTCTTTAAGCCATCATGGTACTTCCTGCTGTGCTGACCTCGTCTGATCCATAGGTGCCTTCAAATTTGCTTGCATGCTCTCACTGTTTTCCTCGACCATGATGGCCATGATGGCACTGCCTAAATTAATCAAATTTCAAATCTTACATTGAGTCTTCTGTTGGATATATCCTCTGAGAAGTGTGCAATTAGTTTATGGTTGGAGCCCTTTAAGCTGACCCCTTTGCGCCTCTCTTGTGACAAACCAAACTGCCTCTTCCTCTTTATAGCTTGCCGTGATCACCAGCATATTTGGCCAGACACTTTAAAATAACATCCAGGACCTCATAACATCCAGCAGAATTCCTCCCTGCCAACTTGGAATTCATGCAGATACTTGTAAGAGGAATTAAATAAGCATACATGATGTGACCGGAGCTGCGGCCGTAAGGTGGTCGGTGCCTGTCGCGGCGGCAATCCCCGAACCCGCTGGTGGACACCGGTGG
>JAODJX010000027.1:1222505-1241120 GCA_026776945.1 Isichthys henryi | reverse complement strand
ATGGGAGGGCGGGGCCATTGGACAGGTCACTGCCTGGGGGCGGGTAATGTGAGAGGGAGGGCGGGGCCATTGGACAGGTCACTGCCTGGGGGCGGGTCAATATCAATGGGAGGGCAGGGCCATTGGACAGGTCACTGCCTGGGGGCGGGTAATGTGAGAGGGAGGGCGGGGCTTGCACACAGGAGAGCCTGGATGATCCAATGAAGTGTCACAGGGAAACCCTCTTTGTGTTTTTCTCTGGCTCACTGACCCCTCATTGTGTCTCTCAGCTGAGTACAGTGAGCTGTGCCTTCATGGCTTTGGCCTCATCCCTCCACGTTCCTCAGCACAGAGCCTCAGTCAGCAGCCATTTGAAGGTGAGCAAGACTCTTGATTCCTTTCCAGGTACACCATCTCTCCAAGGAGTCCGGGGCTATGCTCTAAGATTGACCAGGACTGAGCCTCAAAATCTATCGGCCCCACCTCACCCGTGACGCTCGGCCAGTTCAAAAATGAGCAGCTCGCAGGTTTCGCAGTTTGTTCTGTTGGTTCCACTCTTAGAAGACACTTCGCATATTTGGTGATACGATTTCAGTTCTGGAGACAGAATCACACCAGCATATACACTGCTGAAATGGGTACAACTGAAGGGCACATTTACTAAATTCACTCAGTCAGCCAGATACGTGAATGGGATCCGTAAGAAGGAGAGTTTTGGAAAAGTAATGAATGTTCTTTGTCGGACTGAGCGAGTTTTGCTTCCCGATACTGTAACATATGATGAGAAAGGCTGACATGAGCTGTCTCATCTCCGAAACAACAGAATAGAGACTGTGTTTGGGAAATTTGCAATTATAAGCTGGTTTTGATCGATGCATTATAATAATGAGTCATGAAAGTTATTCCTGCAGAAAGCTACTGCCCCACCCGTTATACATGAGCCTGGTACTCTTTCCCGCCCTCCACCCCTCCCTCCATCATTCCCTCCATCACCTCTCCATCCACCCCAGATGCGGACGAGTGCGAGATGTTCGGACAGGAGATATGCAAGAAAGGGCACTGCAGCAATACGTACGGCTCGTACTCCTGCTTCTGCCAGACGGGCTATTACTACGACACCGTGAGGCTTGAGTGCGTGGGTGAGTGCCCCCCCCCTCCCCCCACCAACTCTCTCAGTGCCTCTGCGCTTCTTGTTAAATTAATACTAAACAAATGTGTCATCCAGTTAATGAATTGAATGAGGCAGCCATTCCTGGGGTGTCTTGGGGGGTCCACGTGTCTCCGGTGTGGACACGCTGTGCTGCCCCCATCCTCGTGAATGAGGATGTGTTTCCATCTGTGCGCCAGACCACAACGAGTGCGAGACGGAGAACGTCTGTGTGGACGGCGTGTGCATCAACATGGAGGGCTCCTTCGCCTGCTTCTGCAGCCCACCTTTGGTCCTGGATGGTACCCGGCGCCGCTGTGTGGCCATCAACACCACAGAGGGTACGTCAGCTGGGGCGGAAAGTGTCAGTGGCCTGAGTCATGACCCAATTAGGAGGGTCACCTGAGCCCATTTACACTCCCTTCCCCCGACAGAGGGCTATGACCCAGACGATTACGAGAACATGGTGGAAATCTGCTGGGAGTCGCTAACGGATGGGAATGTCTGCGCCCTGCCCATCCTGGACCGGCACACCACGTATGCAGAGTGTTGCTGCCTGTTTGGTGTGGCCTGGGGCAGCCAGTGTGCCCTCTGCCCCACGCGCACGTCCGGTATGCCCCTGGGTCACAGGCCCAGCCCTCTGCACCTGTTTCATTCACATTCCTGCCTTTTGTAAAATGCTCCATCTCACCAAGCCATTGGCTCATTGAGTTTTGATGTTGATGTCACTGTCTGTCTGTGTGTCTGTCTGCCTGTGTCTGTCTGTGCGTGTCTCTGTCCATCTGTGTGTCTGTATGTCTGTATGTGTGGGGGGTGTACATATGTGTTCTGTTTTTGCAGATGACTATGCCGTGCTGTGTAACTTGCCCAGGAGGGCCCCCGGTGGCTCTGACAGCCTGCGTGAGAGGCCAGGCTACGAGTATGGCCCCGATGGCCTCGAGCGTCCAGAGAGTCCCATTTACTGGGGGGGCTATGGGCCCGTCGGGGGAAGCAGCTACTTCAACAGCCTGGGCCCCGAGTATGGCCCCCAAGAGCCGCCAGGAGGCCCTCCCTATGGCCGGCAGGTCCCCCCTGAGGACTACGACCCACGGGAGCTGGTGCGCGTACCCGTCCATCGGCCCCGCCCATTCGAACGCTACAACGGTGCGACTCGCCACCACACAAACGCACACACTCAGGCACATACGTACAAGCATTAAATGCTACTTGAATGGAGTACTTCCAGATCAGCTTGGCTGCCAGAGTAATTTAATTAAATGCTGAATTATTGATTTTTAACGTGAAAATTAAAATTAAATGAAGTCCAACCGTTCAGCCATAAAGTATTGCCAGATGATGTTTGAAAACCGGTGACCCTGCCCCCCTTCCTTCAGAGCGTTACGAGGGGTTTGAGGGCCTGCGAGCCGAGGAGTGCGGCATCCTGAACGGCTGTGAGAACGGCCGCTGCGTGCGCGTTCGTGAGGGCTACACCTGCGATTGCTTCGATGGCTACCATCTGGACCTCTCCAAGATGGCCTGTGTTGGTAAGCCTTCCCCACCCCCAGCCACACCCCCATACCACATCCCAGGTTATAACTCTGTCACGCCCCCTGCCATAGACTATGCCATGCATCCACTACAGTCTATGCCACGCCCCTACCATGCTCTATGCCATGCCCCCACCGCAGTCTATGCCACAACCTCCATTCCATTCCCCCATCAGATCTATGCCACGCCCCCACCAGATATATGCCAAGCCCCCTGCCACCCATCCCTTCTTGTAGAGGCGTGCATGACTGGACTGACAGAGCAGCTCCTATTCCATCAGAGGCAGCAGCAGCCAGAGCTGAATGGCTGGCACACGAACGGTGCATGTTCGGAATTTGCAGCATTCCGCTTTAAAAGTGGGGCCCCTCCTTAATCCCGGCACGGCCCACAGGCTATAGCAAGCAGATTCCAGCCTGTTTTGGTTTTAGCAGCATCTGTGGGAGATGTCGCTCGGAAAGCCGGAGTAAGAGAGGCATGGAGAGGTCCCCCCCCCCAGTGGGAGATCAGGCGCTGAGAGGCACCGTGGCATGCAGAACAACTGGCTTCCTGAGTCATCTGCTCGTTAAAGAAGTGAAGGAGATGATCTCTTATCATGGATAACAATTGGGGGGGGGTGCAGATGAACCCAGTGATCTAGGTATGGGGTGGGTGGGAGTTTCCAATCAGAGTTATTAATTGCCTTTAAAAAGCCTGTCATTTAAAATGGGACAAAGGGTGGGAATTGCCAAGGTCCCCCCCCAGGGATTGTGCACTCTCTGCCAGGAAAGTGCCACCCCCTGCCCCAAAACAGCCCCCTCTCATGGCTGCTTCCAATTTAGCTGTTCCATTGAGATGAGACTGTTTGTACTGCCGCCCCTTCCTTTCCCACAGGTCAAAAACACTGAGACAGGCAGGGCTGCTCTACATGCAGCCGTACTGTAGCCATGACACCTGCACTCATCTTTGGGGAGTGTTCAGGAGTGTTCAGGAGTGTTCAGGAACAATGCTGCAAGCAAGACTTCAAAAAGTTGCATTAGCAGGGCTAGCCGTGTGCTGTCCAAATGACTCCACTTCACACTTGTCTTCCTCCCACATTCTCATTACAGACATAAACGAGTGTGAGGACATCAGCGACAACGTGCCTCTGTGCCAGAATGCTGTGTGCTCCAACACCGAGGGCTCCTACAAGTGTACCTGCCTGCCCGGCTTCATCGCCACACCCAGGCCCCACGAGTGCATCCCGGAGGCCGGAGAGCCTGCGGGGAGGGAGGCCGGAAAGTAAAAGGGACACGGAGGGGGGGGAGACGGGGATCACTGCTTGCTAGGCCAACGGCCCAATCTCACTTCCTGCGTCTCTCTCCCGCAGAGTCCACTCCCACAGTCTGGCACTAAAACCTACCACAATAACAAAGGAAGAATGTTCGGCCTAAACATATGCAAACACACACACAGACATACACGTTGGTCGCTGTACAGTCCGGGATCTCTCCTGTCCCTCTGTTTGTACTAACCCCCATGAAATGCATACGAATAGCCCACCCCCTCCCCCCAGCCGTCCAACCCCAGCCTGCTTCTGTAGTCGCCAGGCAGAATTTTATGTACATACACGTTTTTTGATTTTATTTCTTTTGTCCTGTTAATTATTTATTTCTTTTAGGGAAGCTTTTTTTAAAAAAAAATAACTAACAATGCTAAGTTATGTTTTGTACAAAAATATATATATATGAATAAATACTGGGTGACTGTGTGTTTTGAATTACATCTGAATACGGCCTTTCGTCGGGGATGCAGGGAGAGAGATATGAAATGCGCAGCTTTCCACATCTGACGTTTCCTGTATCTCCACGGTAACAGGTCCGGTGAGGATGTATGTGCACTGCACCCCCCGTAAGTGTGTCCGTGCGATAGGCATGGTGAGATCGACCTCTGTCGATCCCCAACCTTCCTCTCCAGTGCATGGAAACAGCAGCTCAGCCTCTCTGGGTCCCCTTCACATTCAAGCACACGACCCCCACTCAAGGAGCATCCCTGAAGTGGCTCTTACCAGCCCAGACCCCCACCCAAACCACACCACCACCAGTGCAGGGCCCGAATTGTTCTCCGGACATCTCAAAGCTTCTGCCCCAGAGAATGATCTGCTCATATTCATGACACCACCTTCAGCCATCCCCTTGACCCAGTAGAGCAGCCCCTAATCAACCATAGACGTCAAAAGCTCGCTCTGTGGAGGCCCCTCATGGGAAGAACGAATCTCAAGGTTGCCCTGGCATTACAGCTGCCATCTGTCAGAGCGGGCAGGAATGACACACCCCCTCCAGCTAACCAGGGGGAGTGCTGTAACATCTTATGTGGAGACATGTCACTTCAGAGCCTGTCTGCTCTATCATCACCGGCAAAAGGATGGCAGTGTCGTCGTGTTAGGATTAGGGTTAGAATTTGGGTTAGAGTTAGACAGTGAGAGGTAGACAGTGCCACAGCTGGCACTATGCTTGTGCTTTAGGTGTTTCATCACGTCCACCTGCTATATCTACTCCCAAAATCCATGCAAGAAATGATTCTTCCAGTTCGGAGAACCCAGAGAGCAAGATGAGGCTCTGAAGACTGGGTTTGACATCATCTGTACAGTTCTAGTCCTAAGTATTTAATGTACAATTATTTACACATTCTAATTATATAGTGCGACCAGAATTTGTGTAAAAACGGATCAAAGAACAAAAAAAAAAAATGCATATTCCTTTTCTATAATAACTTAGCTATGTAGATTTTTCTATTTCTGTAAAATTGTGTCTGATTTAACATTGTTTGTGTATGAAAAAAAGTGGTTTACACTGTGCCATAGAAAGTGTATGTATCCTGCCCTGTGGTGCAGACAATGGAAGTGATTTTTAGGGCCTGGCAGAGATTTTTGGACACAGGTGTACCGCCGTGCCACCTTTCCGGCTCAGAATCTGGCCTGTTACCCTTGGCAACTCGACATGATCACAAGGATGCTTCTCCAGGACTGTAGGAATAGTTTATGTTAGTTTACACTTTAAAAAGAATACTCCGCGCCTTTAATGTGCCTTCGATGTAACTGTACCACAGGTCTGCATGGCCATGTCCGGAGAATCAGAATGTATCAGACTCGTTAAGAAATGGGAGCTAGTTCCCTCTGTGGAATCAGGGGTTGCCATGACAGCCGTGTCACGGATGTCTGGAATGTGCCTGTGTCCCAGAACATCCTGTCGACCCCTAAAAAGTGCAGGCGCTGTTCCCGATAATGGACAATGCCTTTTTTTAATGACTGATGCCCTCGACCTGCATTCCCGATTCCGGACACGGTGTTTGTACAAAGCAGACAACACCAACCCCACTGGCTGATTAGTGAGTCTTCCGCTGCGGTTTTGTCAGGGGCAATGAGCTCTGTAAACCATCGGTGATAAGAACTGGCTGTCTCTACCCAGCACTGTGGTTATCTTAAATGTGGTGTTCATCCCCGTGTTTACCTCCATAACTTTTTCAGTCATTGAAATAAAATTAGAGAAAAGACATGTGTTGCGTTTATTTCCACCCATATAGTATAATAATAAGCATTAAGAATAATATCCAATAAACATAAACATTAATTACTATGAAACATATCCTAGCATACTATATACACCTGTGCACACTTTGTGTAATAGAATATGTTCATCTGATACATTTTTGCAGAAATAAATTTTCCATTCAATTGTTAAATATATTTAACAAAAAAACCTATAGTGCTATTGCATTAAAGATAACGAAATACTTACGTTGGTCACGTGAATTGGTGTGTTGTAGTGCCATCCAGCGGACAAATACGTCCTCAAGGCTACAGATCGCTTCTTTATGATTGGTTATGGGCACAGAAGCCATGCTGTCGAGTGGATTGTGGGACTTATAGTCTTCCGTCGCCTTCCCAGCCTGCCGAGATCCGGTGGGAAAAACAACATCTCCCACCAACACACATATCAATATGTCCGTTACTTCTTAACCAGCTGTTGTGATCGTTAGGTGCGTGTTTCGGCGAAGTTTAAATACCTTGTGTGTGAAAGAATTCCGTGAACGTGGTGTCGTCTTTTAATCCTTTTATTTAGGCTGGTGGAGGGTAGCCGGTTATTATTTACTAATAGTTATTATAACAAGTAGCTGCTTGTCTCTCTCGCGGTGAATAAAACGCTGCTAATGGGAGTTTTTAAGGCCAATATCTCAAAATATGTTTCGGACGCTGGTAATTTCTGTGCCGTTTTCAGATGCTGCAAAACGTATACGTTTTCATTGAAATGACTCTGCGGCCATCGCTATTTACTGAATTCAGAGGTTGACGTCCTTTAACACTTCATACTGATCACAATGAACACGATCATTATGTTAACAGCATAAGTATTATAGAACCGAGCGTTGAAATGCCGGCGTTGCAAGTATAAGAGGAGTTTCTCTTCAGCTCGTATCGCTTTATTTGTGTCAATGGAGAGCCAGCGATGCCAAATGCATCCCCCGGGAAAGGAGGATCTCGGTACCTTGCGGAGGCGGAAAGGCGGCGGGAAGACGAGTGAAGGGGAGGCGATTAGGGCCGGAAGACTGGGGGGTTCCGAGGGGGCGAACGGGCGGCCTGCGGCGGCGTCGGAGAACGCGAACGGGCGGCCTGCGGCGGCGTCGGAGAACGCGAACGGGCGGCCTGTGGAGGGGAAGCGCTCGCTGCAGGACGGACATAGGAGGACCGGGACATGCAGTGTATTGGCTCTGGTGGCCGTCCTCTCCTTAACCACCCGCTTCTACAAGATCCTGGAACCGCCGCATATATGGTGAGCTGGGGTTATTCTGCTTTTACTGAGATTAAGCGGTGACAGTGATGGGATAAATGATAACGGTGCACATTAACAATGCACTGTTGTAACGTAAATTTAACCTGTGTACTTTCTCACATCTACATGGATTAGGGGATATAGTCCGCATCAGAGTTGTAAAGGTTGTCTAGATCTTCAGGTGTGTTTAGATCTAGTTTCAAGTTGACTGCATACTCTTATCGGCCCTCCTGGTGACAAGGCTGCTTCTCCAGGAGTGAAATGCAGTGTGAAATGATGTATGTTTCAGCTGGGATGAAACCCACTTTGGAAAAATGGGCAGCTATTACATCAACAGAACCTTTTTCTTTGATGTTCATCCACCGCTGGGTAAGGTAAGAGACCTGCTGTCCATTTAAGATTGAGTTTAAAAGGGCTGTTGGTGTTGAAAGCTAAATACTGTTTGATATCATAAGCCAAATGCAAATGACACTGAGCACTCGTTTGCCTGTTTGCTAGATGCTGATTGGTTTAGCTGGTCACCTGACTGGCTACGATGGCAGTTTCCCATTCATCCGGCCTGGGGATAAATATGATCATCACAATTACTGGGGGATGAGAGGGGTAAGCACCTCTACATGGTTTGTTTGAATTGTTGACCATTCGCCTTGTTACCGGAGGATAATGGGAAGTGACATCGTCTTTTTTCCCTCTTGATAGTTATGTGCCTTCTTGGGGTCCTGTCTGCCCCCTTTCGCCTACCTCACCGTGCGGGAGCTGTCACGGTCCTCAACTGCAGCCCTCATAGCCGCTGCCACGCTTGTCTTTGGTGGGTGGTGGTTACCGTAGTAACAGACTTTTGTCCCAAGTTTGTTAGGTGCTTTCCCTGTCTGAGTATGTGAGCTACCTGGCATCAGATGGGTATGTGTCTATGTGCAGACAGCTTTCTGAGTGTGAGCTATGCAAGTTCACATAAGGAAAGAGCTCCATGCAGTTAATTTATTCCTGTTTTATCAAATGCAGATACTGGCTGCATCACCATCTCTCAGTACATTCTACTGGACCCCATTCTGATGTTCTTCATACTGGGCTCAGTGCTGTGCACGGTCAAGTTCAACCAGCAGACGCGCAGGTAGGGATGTCTCACATCTGTGTGGGGCCTCTTGATGATCATGGGACTTTTGATTTTGTTTATTATTTTCACATAACTGAAAAATACTAATAAGTGGAGCATCTTTTCAGTTTTATAATGATTGTGGTGTCCATTCTGAGGTTTTGTGTATTTGTGTAGGCCGTTTAGCGCCCCCTGGTGGCTGTGGCTGGTGCTGACAGGGGTGAACTTGGCAGGGGCTCTGGGGGTGAAGTTTGTGGGGCTGTTTGTCATCATGCTGGTGGGACTGAATACGACGCGGGACCTCTGGAGGCTACTCGGAGACCTGGATCTCCCTCTGGTACCGATTTGTAGGGATGCGATTGCTGACTTTCTGCTAACTGGGAAGTGTCACTATAGTAAAGTTGTCATCTATGTCTGTCAGACGGAGTTTTGGAAGCACTTGTCCGCTCGGGTGTTTGGCCTGATCTTGCTGCCGTTGACCTTGTACATCATGATATTCGCTGTGCACTTCGTCGTCTTAAAGAGAAGGTTGGTGTGAAGTCAAAACCAAACCAGAGTTTTAAACATCCAGCATGATATTTATCACAGAGTTTTTCACAGAATATTAATTAGTAAATGAAAATCTACAGATATATAATATAAAACTGTAACGGTTAGCAAAGCTAGCGAGCTGTAGCAATGAGCTGTTATAAAAAGGAATGCACATAACTGCTATGCAAGTATGCATTTGGCATATATAGCGATACGCATGGACAGTTTCTTGTCATAGCAGCACAAATGTGGATTTATTTTATGTGCATCCCTGCTGTTATGACAAGAAATTACTAGGGATGCATAGATTCCACTTTTTCTGTCCAATACCGATACCTGTGCTTTGGGTAACAGCCAATACCAAGTACTGATCCCATACCAGTGTTTAATTAATAAGCTTTAGGCTTTTACCTCACTGTGTAGAAGATATTGAGATCATTCATTTATGTGTAAGGCAACATCAGGCCTAACTTAAACCTCAAACAAAGCTTTACTGACTTTGTAAAACTGAATTACACATGCATGCAATGGCCGCTGAACGCATGCGCGCTGGTTAACACACACATACCGAGTTGGCCGAACATGCGTTATGCTGCAGTTGAAGGCAATTCGCAAGCTGCTTTAGTGTAAAAAAACAAACAAAAAAAAAAAACGAAAAAGTGCCGTTTTGAAGTATTTTGCAGACGAGCATGGAAAGGCTAAGGGTGTCGATAAGCCTCTATGCTAACAGTGCTATGAAGTTGTGGCGATGAAGTCAATTAGCACGTTGAACTTGAAGTATCTTAAAGACGGACATCCCGGTCTCCACGAGAAATTTCACGAGGTCGGTAAAGCTCGGGTTCCAGCAACACTGAACTATTAAATGCTTATCAAAAATGTTAAGTTGGCCGGCACACACCTTAACATTAGCCGTGTATCTATAAGCAGTTAGCCAACAAACACGTTAGCGGCATGTTATTAACGTAGCGGATAGGCGCAATGGCTAATAATAAAATAATGTAGTTAATGTGGGAACAATGCAAAAACGTGAAACAAAAATGTTCTGTTAAATCCTGTAACGCAGAGTCACACTTATATACCGTCGTACAACCGATACAACTATAAATTTTTGGCAACACCAATAGAAATGCAGCAGCTTTATGTTTTAACGTAATGCTGCACTTAAGTGGTTCAGTTCTTCGTATGGGTCATTTCTTATGAATACTGCTATGAGCATAGTATCGGCCCAATGCTGGTATCGGCATTGGTGCATTCCTAGAAATTACCATGCATTTTAACCTTTATGTGGCTAATTTGTATTTTTCATGGTATAAAGGCTAAAATGCACAGTGATTTCTTGGCATAAGTGTGAATGCACATAAAATCAAAGCATTTGTTGCTCTGACAAGAAATTGCCACACATATCACTTTATATGCCAAATGTGTACTTGCATACCTGTTGATGTTGCACACCCTCATCATGACATTGTTTGAATAGGAGAGACTGTAACTCTGCCCCTAGTGGTGGATTGCATAAGTGCCCCCTGATGTCCTCTGTTTTCTCCTTCCCAGCGGCCCTGGGGATGGCTTCTTCAGCTCGGCCTTCCAGTCGCGGTTGATCGGAAACAACCTGCACAACGCATCTATGCCTGAGTGTGAGCTGCCCACCACCCAGCTGGCGCTGCGGCCTGTCCATCGCTGGGAGTCGTGGTTCCCCAGTGACTACTGGTGATCTCACAAGGTTTCGGTCCTCAAAGACTCCTGTTCTGTCACAGACCTGGCGTACGGCTCCACGGTGACGGTGAAGAACATCCGTATTGCAGGGGGATACCTCCATTCCCACTGGCACCTGTACCCAGAAGGCGTTGGAGCACGACAGCAGCAGGTCTGCATACAGCCTGATCTCTGATCAGCCTTAAAAGCACCTGTCAGGTGTGCCTACTTGTGGGCCCTACTTGATATAGTCCTGCTCCTCAGCGGAGTTTTACTTACACAAAATATTCTGAGGGCTGAAAGAAAAATGATCAGTTGAGAGATAAGCAATCAGATTGTAGGGAAGGTGGGTCCAAGCAGCTAAGGGAGGCTGGACCAACCAATCAGATGTCTTTTCCTTCTGCCCTCAGAACATTGTTGTCCAATTAAAACCACAAGCTAAGCACGACTGGGATGTTCTTGTTTAAATTTGCTCTCTGTCTCGCCCTAGGTCACTGGATACCTCCATAAGGACTATAACAACCTGTGGTTAGTCCAGAGACCAAACAACTCGGAGGGTAAGAGAGCAGAAGCTTGGTTACAGGGCACCATTTACAGAATGAGGATTTCAGGCACTGCTATCCCAACCTTTTCCTTGTCTGTGTTCCAGATCTGTCTCGTATGCCAGACCTTGTTCGCCATGGCGACATCATCCGATTGGAGCACAAAGAGTAAGCCACACCCTCCAACTGGCATTGGTCTATGGAAGCCATTCTTTCCCACGTATTGGTCCATGGAATGGTAAGACAGATCTTAATAATACTTCCCTGTTTCACCGTAGGACGACTCGTTTCCTGCACAGCCACCTCCACAAAGCACCACTGACCAAGAAGCACCTGCAGGTCACTGGCTATGGCATTGTGAGTAGGGGGATATCTCATCTCCATGGTGATGGCCATGACCTGTAAAACCCACAGTGTGGTACTGGGGGTGGCGAAATTACTGTAGTGATGCTGACCTGCTATGTGCTACCAGCTGTTTTCATGAAGATAAACACTGAGGCATAAAAATTGCAAATGGAAATCTGTTTGATGTACAGTGTTTCTTCAGAAATGTTGATGAGAGATATCTGACTGATTTCTGAAGGTGTCCCACCTCCCTTAGACCTGGGGGGTAAAGTTGCCTCCTGTTGGGTATATTACAGCATCGTCCTGTGCTGAATAATAAAATGCTGTATTGATCCATGAAAATTGCGATGTGTCCCATATATTCGTACGCATTTTGTATCCCACATACCCCCCCCCCCACCACTCACTTTGCAGATTTGATCGTTGGAGGACCCCCCCTAGCCCCCTCTTGGTAAAAATGAGCCTGGTCTAAAAAAAAAAAAAATAGAAATGGTCAAACTTATGAAATCGACAGTTGATCCGCCAGTCGATCGCGTGTGTTTCACTTATCTTTAAAAATAAGGTACTACATAAATCAGTCCATGGATATGAAAAGTTTGTAAACCCCAGTTTGGTGCTTGTTATGGTTATGGTTATGGTTAGGGTTAGCTTAATGGAAACCCAGTGGTGGCCTTTTGGAGACATTGGGTTAAGTTTCTCTGCAGTGGTGCATCAATAGAGATCTGTTGGCCCTTGCAGAATGGGACTGGAGACCCCAATGACTTGTGGCAGGTGGAGGTGTGCGGGGGCCGGCGGGGCGACCCAGTGAAGGTGCTCCGGAGCAAGGTGCGCTTTCTGCACAGAGCCACTGGCTGTGTGCTCTACTCCACTGGCAAGACACTGCCCAAATGGTGAGGGGGGGCGGCGCCCTGCAACTAACACATTTATTGGTCATTTCCCTACTCATCTACTGACTGCCAAAGTAAATTATAAGTCTAAAGGATAAAACAGAATGACTCTAACCTTTTTTAAACAACTTTAGATTGCGTAAAATTTATGGGAAACCTGATGATAATGTACCAAATTATTCAAAATAATCTTCATTTTGTAATTAGTAAAGTATCTAGTATAAACAAATTAGAAAATAAATGAGATCAGAAAACAAACAGGGTGTTTAGCGTGTGTAATATAGTTTCATACAGATGTGTAGCAGCAAGTAGGTAGCACATGAATGTGTAACCAGTAGGGTGTTGGTTTGAAGCTCATGAGGGACCCTGCTGTAGGAAGGTGCTCAAACTGAACTGCTCCTTTGTAAATGGATGAAATCCCATTTAGGATTAAAACAACACCACTTGAAGAGTTGTACTGTAGTTCATGAGACTTACTCATCGTGAGTCTGTCTGTTGACCAGGGGCTGGGAACAGGTGGAGGTGACGTGCAGCCCCTACCTGAAGGAGACCCCCAATTCCCAGTGGAACATCGAGGACCACATAAACCACAAGTGTAGGCTTGGCTGTTTTACACTAGCAATACTTTTAAATACCTGGTAGTCTCTTACTTTGTCTTGTGATGTTTCATGATATCAGTTATTTCTAGTCTACAGTGTCATAATTATCAGCGCTGCTTTACAATGAAAAGAAGCATTACCCTGTTGTAGCAATTTTTTGTACCCCACTGGTCATATGCTTTTTATGGTCTCCAACAGCTGTACTCCAGTTAATGCTCTCATGCATCCTTCTCTATGTACTGCCAAGCTCCTCTCAGTAAGGCTTTGTCGCTGCCTGTTGTAAAGGCAGTGGGTGCAGTACTGGTGTGTTTCTCTTTTCCACAGTGCCCAATATCAGCCTGTCGCTGCTGAAGCCATCATTCCTGGAGATCCTTGTGGAGTCTCACATCGTCATGATCAGGGTGAGCTTGGGGTGAAAACTTAATGTCTTTGGCTACTCGATGGCTGTGTTGACCAAACGCCGAATACTTTCTTGAACGTTGTCATCTTCGGTTAGGGCAACAGCGGACTGAAACCCAAAGACCATGAAGCCAGCTCCAAACCCTGGCATTGGCCTGTTAACTACCAGGTAGATGGCGTGTCATGGTCAGATCTTATGGGATTGGTGGCTTGTGCATAAATGTTCATAATCCACGCCTTTGGTTTCCTTTGAGGGCTTGAGGTTCTCTGGAGTGAACGAAACGGAATATCGAGTGTACCTGCTGGGGAATCCTGTAAGTGTCTCAGCCTCTCTCACTCTGCCTAGGAACGAAATGGCACAGTGTTTTCCTTTTGAAAGACTGGCTAGAAATGTAAGACCTTCAAAGGATCATCTCTTCAGATTTCAGAAGTCTATGAAATGTTATAAAGAGGATGCAGGATTGAAATTTGTGTGAAATGAGTGTGATGGATCTGGTCAGCTCCCAGTCTGGGTGCTTTCTTAGGTCCATCTTCCTGAAACGCTTCCACTCCCCTACCTTGGCAGGTGGTCTGGTGGTTGAACCTGCTCAGCATTGGCCTGTACCTGTTGATGGCTATTACTGCTGCTGTTTTGCTCCAGAGAGGGGTTCAACTTGGTGGGAGGAGTCAAGGTAGGGCAGGGTATCTATCCACGTATCCCCTGTGAGGGGATTTGATTGGTTTGAGACCTACTCCTGCCCACAGCCACACTCCCGTGTTGCAGAGCGCTGCCATGTGCTGCTGGACGGAGGGGGGCTGTTGTTCCTGGGCTGGCTGCTGCACTACCTGCCTTTCTACACCATGGGCCGCATCCTCTACTACCACCACTACTTCCCCGCCATGCTCTTCAGCAGCATGCTCACAGGTCCCAGATGACGCCCCTCCTTCCTGTAATTCCAGGTAATGACCATTTGGATGGGCAGGCCTTTGAATGGCTCTCGTCTCTATTTCAGGCATCACCTTGGACACCTTGCTGCAGTGTGGAGATCTACTGTTTCCCCTTGCTGTGGCCCGCGATCTGCACAGAGCGGCACAAGGCCTGCTTCTCTCAGCCTTTATCTACAGGTGAGCGGGTATTAACTGCACTGCCACCTAGTGGCCATTTATCTGACACAGGGACAGATAAACCTTAACCAAACAATCTGATTTGCTTTAATTAATATCTAAGTTAAAAAAAAAAGCCACAAAGTCCCTGGCTTAAAGAAAAATGCTTCTTAGAATTAGAATGCTAATGCATTGAACTAAAATGAAATATGGTACAAGTCAGTAAAGCTTCTAAAGACTAAATTTAATTTGATCTAATTTCCTTTTTGTCGCTTATTTTAAGAAGGTTTTAGGCAAAAAATGATTGGATTTGGCTGATCAGTGAAGACATTTAGGTCCTGTTGAATCATAGGAATTGGGAACTTTTAAGTTTTAAGTTGACTCTAATAATGACAATCTTTGTTCTCCCGAAACTGCAGTTTTTACCTGTTCCATCCCCTTTCCTACGGCATGAGAGGCCCCCTAGCCCATGACCCAGCCAGTGCAATGGCTGGCCTCAGGTGGATGGAATCCTGGGAATTTTAAAAAAACAACAACAAGACTGTTTATTGCAAAAAGCAGCAGCAAAGACCCCGAACTTCCTCACAGTAATTATCTTAGTGTTCGTCATACATCACTCTTATAGTTTTATATAATGATTATAGGTATAGAGGTTGCACCTGTAAAGTGTGATGTTAGAGATGTGACTGTTCCAAGCATGAGCTTTTTGCTTGGGTGATCGTCAGACACAGGCTTGTCCTTAAGCTGAAGCAGCTTTTAAATCATTAGATATTTTTATACCATGCCTTGGTATGCATATTGCATATTCAGTGTTCTGTAAAGGTATAATCGGTTGCAAAATGAAACATTTCTGAAATCCTATTTTCTATCACCTTATGCAACTGAAGACCCACGACAGCTAATAAAAGGCTTTTTTTTTTTTCCTAACCGACAGACTTAGTGTGATCTCTGAAGTAATTTTTTTCTGAGAAATCACTGTTCTAGATTTGCCTTTAAAATTGCAGTTTACAAAAACGTGCAATATCCAGCTAAGTGCCTTTAGAAAGACTTTGGACTTGAAAAACTAATGTAGTATTTCCAGTATTACTATATCCTTTTGTTTAGTGTGTTTTCTTAGCGTATTTGTTATTTGTATTAATGCTGCTATGTTTAGTCCCTACTCACAATATTGGTTACTGTTGTTTCACGGGAATTTCAGTGATGTATTTAAATATAGGACGTTTTTATAGTTTTTAAATACAGTACTGTTGCTTTTTCACTACACGTTTCTGGAAGATATGTATGTGAGTTAAGACTTCCTTCTCCATCAGTACTCCGAACTGAGAATTAAAATTGGTTTCTTTTTTTTTTTTCAATAAATTAAATTTTATTAAAAGTTAACGCGATTTTGTGTCGTCTTTTTCACCTGATAGTTTCTGTTACAGCTGTACTGAACTAAAGAAAAAATCACCGCACGCATGAACATATATTGCATTACGCATACGAAAGGAAATTAAAAGTAATACAAAAATGGTGCAACTGCACTGCAAGTTATACAACCTCACTAATGTTAAATCGAACGCGCTTCTGCTCGCGCTGCAGGGCGTGACCGACAGGAGGACGCCCAATACCGTACGAGCGGCCGCCGATTGGTTGCCGGGCATCATGTGACATTGTTAAGATGGCGTCTCCAAGTGGAGGTAAATTTTAATTCCTGTGTCTCTGCTGTTCGCCGTATTTTTCAGAAAAAACAATGGGTTTTGTAATACATCTTATCTTCAATAAATTGTTCGTTAACTGCTTCGCGGTATTTAAAAAAAAATAAAAAATTAAGAATTTTTTATGGAAAGACATTTTGTTGTAGTTCGCTTCTGGCTGTGTCAGTGTTTTGTTTTGCTAATTGTAGACCCATAATTGCTATGCAACCATGTAAATACGTGTCGCCATATATTGTTAACTGTAACAGGCCAGAAACGTACATCCTTCACTGTAAATGATCGAATGACTGCTATTTACGTTACTGCACGTTGCTAGATGCAACGTTATTTTTACAGTAGCCTTCATTTCCTCTGTCGAACTTGAAACCATTATTGTAGATTCTTACAGATGGCAAGGCGTTTGTTTTCAAAAATAATGTTTCTTTACGGATTTTTTTGTATTGTATGTTTGCAGCCAGTTAAAGATAAATCAAATACACCTGACGTTAAATTTGGTATTATTTTGGAGTTGCATTAAGTTGTAACACCAAGTAAGATTAAAAAATATTCGTTCCGAATTTCGTCTCTCAAATTGATCTCTCTTGCTTTGGAAGATGATGACTTTGAGTCCTCTTTGCTGAGCTTTGAAAAGCTGGACAGAGCCTCGCCTGATCTGTGGCCGGAGCAGTGTAAGTGATCAGCCGGATGATGTTATTGGACCGCTTTCTCTTTTAACCGGCAGGAATGTACCGTTCGACAACACGTGTCTTGTGTGGGTGTATAATGTGAGTTTTATGTTTGCAGTGCCGGGAGTGGCTGAGTTTGCAGCTTCCTTTAAAAGCGTAAGTGGTTTTCATACGACCTTATACGAGGCAGATGAATTAATATACCTCCTTCCACTTATCTCCATAGAGTAATGTATAAATAAGTCTAAAATAGCTATTTAACTATTTTTGCTCTTGTAGCCAATTACCAACTCCCCCCCCAAGTGGATGGCAGAATTGGAGAATGATGACATCGAGATGTTGAAAGGTAAACGCTGACACTTATGATCTTTACAGTAAATTCATGGTGAGAATTCAGCAATTTTATGTTCAGGACAGTTTTGGGTTTCATGTATCCATTTTTTTCCCTTATTGACAGTTTCAAGCATTTTCTACGATGACACCTTTTAGGGAATTTAAATGATTGAGTTGTACTAATATATTGGTAAGTAACACTTTTTTTTTTTTTGCAAAAACTGTATTACATGATATTCCAATCTCTGCAGAGCTGGGGAGCTTGACCACAGCCAACCTGATGGAGAAGGTGAAAGGTCTGCAGAACCTGGCCTACCAACTTGGTTTGGAGGAATGTAAGTTTCACCCCCAGCCCCCACCCCTCCATCCCATTCAGTCCATTTTCTAGGTGTGTATGCAAGCTGTAACGCTTGTTATAGCCACTGGGTGGCACTGATAACCTTAGTGTATATAATTGTGTCAGTTAGCATTAAGATTTCAATTACAGCCCATGTGATGTTGCCACCTTGGTCTTCTTTAATCAGCTTTAAGTTTGACTTGCAGGGCCTTGTCTTAACCTTCGCTGTCCTGTTGCTCACCCCTAATTGAAATCAACTGGGAGGGGCTCGGGTGCTGAAGTAAATTTTGGGATGCTATTAAAAAGAACAGATGGAATTCTAGACTGTTGCTATCTGACATAATGGTAATCTGGAGCAAAAAACCTTTGATGGTAAATATTTTTTGATGCTGTCATGCTCCTTGTATCCCAGTGATTTTGTAGTGCAGGTGGGCTTTGGGTTCATTTCAGTGTGTCTACACACACATGCAAAGGAGATGAACCTTCCAATTTAAATCAAAATATTGCTTATGACCTCCACAGCCTCCTGCAGTTATACTGCAGTTGCAATCTCACTGCAGATTTGTCAAATTCCATCAAGGCTGCTTGATTAAACCAGGCTTTTCGGGACAGATTATGGCAAACTTGATTGTCCTGCTGGGGAAATGAGTGTTTAACTGTGACTCTGCTTCGTGTTTCTGAAACCTGTCTAACACTGTCTGTTGGATTTGAACTTAGTCACGAGGATGGAAATATCATGTCCAAGAGACACACCTGTAGCTTGTTGTGAGAATGGACCTTTATTACAATGATTTGCTTAGCTGTGGAAATCCCTCTTAATTGTCATTACTATTATTCACAGAGAATATGAACGTGACATTCTGAACATTTTGTTATTCTTAGAGATATCTTAGCATTTTAGGTGTGCATGTGTGAGTGGATGGTGTGTGAGTGTGCCCTGTGATGGGCTGGCCCCCCATCCTGGGTTGTTCCCTG
>JAODJX010000027.1:1185976-1209087 GCA_026776945.1 Isichthys henryi | reverse complement strand
CCCCCCCCCGGCCGCCCCCCCCCGCCCCCGCCCCGGCCCCGCCCCCCCCCCCCCCCCCCCTGTTTTCCCCCCCATTTAATGAGAATTGGAAACAGACGACTCACACAAAACACTGAGTAAAAATAATATTGCGCATTGTCGTCCCTTGTAACGAGAGTTGACATAATTACTGGGGCCATTTCGCATCTAATTAGCACACTTCCAGCGTGGACAGAGCTAGCGGCCGGGCAGGAGAGGGGATCGGACAGGCATGGCCAAGGGGAAACAAAGAGGGGCCCGTCGGCCGTAATTAGGCGAGACAGGGTCCCAGACTGTTCCCGGCTGGAGATGAGGTGGGGGCCGTGGCCACGATGGCGACTGGTCGCTCCACAACTTGCACACACAGTTCCTCAGGTCGCTAATAAGCCCCTAATTGCCCCCCCCCACACCCACCACAAGTATTTAGTGGGCTGTGCAATGGGGGTGGGATCATATCATCATGTCTGACCCGCATTGGGATGTTTGTGTTCATATGGTTCCCAGCAGCTCAATAAAATGACTTCTGGTGTTTTCTTACAAACAGCTGGAATGACTTGCAAATGCGTTTTGATTCCACATGTTGACAGCAGTAACGGTGAGCCAGCGATGCACCAGCATTATCCCACCAAACGTCCATCCGCGGCCTTCCTGGGCCCCTTAATTAGCAGTTAGCGTGAGCGGATCTGCCCTTTGCCTAATTAAGCCAGGCCGTTAGGCTGCTCCCGAACGCGCCATTGTGAGTGTACCATGAGAAAACCGGACCTGGCAAACTCACTTTGTGTCAGTAGTGCATCTCTTCCCCTGGCAGCACACTGGGAAGAAAGGCCCGCCTCCTGTTTACACCGAACTCAGTCCGGTCCCACGCAGGGAACTCCAGAGCAACTCACTTTCTCGCGGCCGGCTCCCCTGAACAAGGACCAATGGAACTGTCGCACTCAACATTTCAAAATGGCTCCCTCACACCTAGCATTTCAAATGAGGAGCTCTGCAGGTAGACAGTCTTTCGGTGAAGGACCTGCTTCATTATATCAACCTAAACTGGAGTGAACTCATTAAGCAATTAGTGCTACCAACTAGTACTGGGCTATGTAGCTTTTTAATACCTCCCCATGACCACCGCCTCCATGCAAGAGTTCCATTGATTGCCAGGTAGTTAAAAGGAACATTGCTCCAAAATATATGGTGTGACTTGATGGTCTTCAAGAGGATCAGGAAGCCAGGAATGCTGTGGTCTCCTGTCCCCCATCAAGTGAAAGAACTTGAAGTCAAGGGTCCTGCAAGTTTTGGGGATGTTCTATCCTTTTTTCTTCTTAAAACTTGTTGACCTTTTTTTTTTTTCTCATCTCCACGGTGACGATCTCAAATTAGTTTCCCAGGTGTTGATAGGTCTGATTCATTTGGGTGAAAATGGTATCCATCAAAGTAACAAATTCAACTGAGCCCGTGCGGCACATTTATCATATTTAATATGTAATATTTAATATAATATGGAAGCACTGGGAGGCAAACATGAGTGATTCTTCATTTAGATTGCAGGCAGAGAATGAAAAATACAACCTATCAGGCAGCTCATTACAGTGCGACCTTCCGGGGAAGTAGAGGTCTTTGCATATTTGAGGAGACCAGAGCCGGCTAATCATCTGCCGCTAGGTGGATGACGATGCCTCATGACGGAACAACAGGTGGGAAGCCGTTTGGTATCTTTAGTCCCTTGTGGTCGTGTGGCTGGGTTTTGATGGCTGTCAAGGCGGCTGTAGGAGGTCCACGCAAGTCGTTGAGCAGATATGGACTCCTGTCTTTTTCTCTAGAAATCTAAGGTCACCGTCATTTTATTGTATCCTGGCTCTGTCCATCACCCTGTGTCCCTGTCCCACTCCTCAGGCTCAGTCATCCATCCTTCTAATGGTCTGTTTTAATCTGTTGTGCTTTGTTTTCCCACAATGCAGTGCAAGCTGACACAGGTTTAGGAACCTCACTCTCTGTCATCCTTCCTCAACACCACCTTGCTCCTATGTCCACACGCTGTATTTAACTGTTTGGCGGGTCCAGCCAAGAGCCTCGGACGCTGGATCGTCCACATGTAAATAAGACGACGAGACCTCGGAGAAGAGATGGAGAGGAGCGAGGCGAAGTGGGGTGGAATGAAGCAAACGAGCGCGTTTCCGCGACAGCTGTTCCTCTTTTAATCTGTGGCCGTCAGATCTTCTGCTGTTTGATGGGCCACCCAATCTACACGAGAGACTGAACTAAATCTTCCCTTAATCTACAGCCTTATTAGTCCGGCCCCCCTTTATGCATGTAAATCAGGGAGCAGGCGTTTTCGTGTGTAGGTGGATTATTAAGGGGGGAAGTGGGTTCCTGCTGACGATAAACAACAAAGCCACCGCAGATTACGGCGGAGCCAGTGCAGGAGCGGGGACCGGCAGTCACGGCGAAATTGACAGGCTGCCGTGACCAGGGGTTTAATCGGCGCTCCGGAGCGCCGAGCCGCGAGTGAATAGATGCTTTTGTCTGGTCCGCCTGATGTGTCATTAGCATATCACGATAGCATTGATTTCTTCATTATCCGTAATGAAATTTCCACTTAATGGCTTCTAATTAGTTTCAACTGGTGATCAGGTAATTGCAGTGGCGAATTATTTTTCCCCCTCCCCTCCTCTTGTTTTCCTCCCCTCTTTAATCACCCCCTCTGATTTAACCATTTGATGTGGAGAAGAAATGGCTCTAATTTCCATCTGGGTTTGCACCAGAGAGTTTTGCCGTTTTATGCTTATCTTGATGTAATTGGCAAGTAATCTCTTGTGTCCTGGAAGGCACTTTTTTGGGGGGAGGGTCACTCAAGAGTAGTTGTTTTTTTTTAACTAATTCATATGATTACATCATCTTGAATAATCAGCACACTAATATGTTGTCTATTGTGTAATTACAATATATATTGAATATTAATAGCACCATGTTGGTAAAATGTTTAATTACAAGGCCTACTTTTACATGTTTCTGACGAATTCCGCAGCTATTCTTTATAATTTCAGAGACCGTTCATATCCTATTCTTTATTTCTTGTGTTCGGTAGCTGAATGTATTTACAGTTCACACCGATGCGCCCTAGTTATACCGTCACCCAAATGCGTATGCGTCCCATAGCTCATTTTCATACAACACCTGTCCCGCTCTTGTAGGAAATGTATGCGCCACAAAGCACATTGACTCTGTAGTCATGGCGACAGACCAACATCACCATTTGCATGTGATAGTAATTTAATGCTGGGACATAAAAACAGCAGACACAGTGTCGAAACCGCACAGGTTTTTTTTTCGCTTTTCTAAATCTGATTAACCCCAGGAGTTCAGACCGGATTATAGTGCATATTTTCTCTTTATTAATACCCTCTGTGTAGCTTGCCATGTGAATATCACGCAGGCTCTATGTTAGACTTTAGCCATGTGCCCACCTTAATTTTCCTACGTCTCTCCCGTTTTAGTGTGAAAATAATGCATTGCAAAGCAACGGGTTGCGTCTTCCATTAGGAAACGTGGTGTGGACGCGCACGTGCCGAAGCCGGTACAGCCTCACGCTTGACCCGTGCTGCCCAAGCGCGTGGTATATAAATCAGCGCCGTTTATTTATTCATTACCACATGGCACCTCGATAAGACTGCTGTTATCTCCGCCTCCTACGAAGCCCTCTGCTTATTTCCATAAATTATCTCGGCGTAATTATATGTCCAGATGTCCAAAGTGTACCACAATTTACCTCTAAATGAATGAAACGCGGATGTAATTTAATAACAGCTGATTAGATAGGATTAAGACTCTAAATAATAACATAACCATGAAATTAGTGGATATGTGGCAAATGCGATGTAACTATGCCACATGAAATACCCTCTTATAATCCACGCCACTCCACGGGTCACAGAAAGGATCCGCATCAGATAACGCATGGCGATCTTTGACATTATTTCGCCATCTAAGGTAACCTCAGGCGACCATCTTATCGCTGCTTCATATCTAGCTGTTAAACGTAATCCTCCAATTTCTCTGGCGACCTTGACTACGCTAAGTACGTATTAATCAACAAGTGCGCTCTAGTCTATCCTGCTTATTTACATTTACTAACCACAAATCCGCTTCCTTTATCAATTAAATTTCTTGTTAAAAAAATACAACCGATTAACCGTTAAGGGAAAATAAAACGAATGCTTTTTCGGATGACGGTGTGATAAAGAGCAACGTGTTACGAACGAAAAAGTCAATTACTTTAGTGGGATAGCTACTCGTCATTGTGAAGTAATGCCGCCCAAGGAAGATTATTGGCAAGCAGACCTTCTAACTGACGATGTTAGGCGTGGCTGGGAAATACGGAAGCTTATAAATTACACTGGGAGCAAATGAAAGTCAAGAGAAACCTAAGCATCATGTATTCGCTTAGCTCTAATCTGATGGTCGCTTTTAGAGACCTGCGATTTTGTGACAATTTTTACGTCGAATCATTTAAATTAAATGTTCCCCGCAGTAATTACTTTCAGTGTTTGTCTGCGAGTCAAAAGCGGCCGGATTTTTTGCACATTGATTTACTACGTTTTCTGGAGGCGTAATCGCAATCTGGCCTTTTACTTCTATAAAAAAAATATTAACGATTAAAAGTTTTAGGATAACTATCAACAGATGTATGGTACACGCTCAGACGGACGCCTTCTACAAGACAACAAAAACAATATTTAGTATGCAACGCGAATTAGAATATGCTAATGTTTGCAAATGAATTACACGTTGGGGATTAATGTTTATGAGCCGTCTTTATCCAATTAATTAGTTATTCCTATTTGATTGGTAATTATCGCTTGAAATACTGTCTAGAATCTGATCTCTGATGTGTTAATAGAACCTTTCAAAAAACTGAAACGTTTGTTTTAGACAGTTTTAAAATACAACGCTGCACTCCCCCCCCACCCCCCGTGACTGATTTATTATTGATTAATATAAGTAATAATTGTGCCAATAGATTTGCGAAAGATCCATTCAAATATTTGGATAGAAATATGCAAAAGAAGACAATAAAGAGCGAATACGAAAACGATAATAGCGATAAAGCATTTCGTTGTTTGCTTTGCTTAACCAATTTCTAATTTCTTTGGGAAATGGAAATGCATCTAACAGCAATGATTACGGATGAGCTCGCACGGCTTTATTAATCTGGAATATAGGCCATAAAAAATTAGGCAGTCTTCTGCCAAAAGTAATGTCATACTGTCACCAGAGTTCTAAAAATAAATAAAAAAATACTTGCTTCGCAGGTTCTTCCGTTGGCAAAACAGGCGAATTACGTTTATCGGGATAAAAAAAAAGATTTACATGAAGGCCTACACGAACCTAGTATATTACGCGAAAGACTTGAAATTATTTGCATTTTATGTTTTTCCTGAGAACGTTGTTTTACATATTACCTCAAAGGAAGCATTAGCAATAAAGGATTAATTTATTATTCAAATCAGGTCTGGCCTCGGTCTGAATTGCTCCAAATTAAACTGATTTGTCACAAAATGAAGACTTTATTTTGTGGAGAGGATCTTTTACGACCTGATGAGGTAGGGATTATGTTTGCCAAAAAAAGGAAAAAAAACTGGGAGTCAGGGAGGGGGTATGAGAAGAGGCGTAGAGTGAAAGTAACACTCATTGATTTTTTACTTTGCGCGCGCTATTTCATTAGTGTGACGAGCAAATGTACGACGTAATCATCTTAACCTTTTACATCGCTGCGTAGGCTATAGTTAGGTGAGATATTGTTTTAATAATCACCCTTTTAGAAAACCAGAAAGATTTATCAACTGCGCATGAATACATCGATAATACGAAAACACTTGCTTCCACAGAAATAGAAAATATTTTTTAATTTCGAGTATAGCTAGCGGTCGATTGTTTTTGCCGTTTCTTTCAAACTGTGCTTTTAAATCAGCCGGATGATATTTGCATAAAGGACGAAGCAATAATCTGGAATTTCCATTAAAATATTAAAAATAAGCAGAATGCCTTCATCCAAAAATAAGTGCCTTTAATGTTCAAAATGCCGTAGCTGCAAAGCTCCTGCAATATAATTGCTTTGGATTGCACCGTGGATTAGAATAAAAAAAATGGAAATAATCCACTAGTAAAACAAGTACAAATAACGATATACACAGGAATGATAACCATAATTATGGAATCTGCAAATAAGTTTGATTACATACATAAATGTATTGCATTTGTATTTCCAATTGTTCGCTTAAATTGTTACTTATACAATTAGCTTTTCGGTTATTTTTAAAATATGGTAGAATCTATTTTCCCCCCTGTTTTTCTTTCCCATCCCATCCTGTTAATTTTTGCGCCGTCTACTTATTCTAATCTTTAAAGTTAATTATCTGTCAAGACAGAAATCCGGATTGGGTTCAAGACCACCCTAAATCTCGAGCCATTTGATGTTTAGAAAGCACCTTTCGCTGTCCTCCATGTCGGACCGATCGCTTGTTCAACATGGCGCTAACAAGATGGTATCTTGCGTTTTGTAAACGAAGATTATATTATATTGATTTTCTTATATTGCCCCGTAACGTACTACGTAAGCATTTGATTTCCAGCAGAGTTACATTTAATTTCCTTAGGCTTCTGCATTATATGGATTATCTGACTGTTCCTGAAGACATTCATTCCACATACAATTACACGAAAAATACTGGTGAGGCTTTGGACGCAGGAACACTGACCCGTACAGCTGTCACCTCTGGAAAGACCATCGGTTATCCGCTTATGATTCGCTTCAAACCAATCGTGAAATCAGCAATCCATCTATTTGCTTAGAAAGCATCTAAAGATAACGCAGTGAACCAGTTTGGGCCTAGCAGTCCGTCGAATATTTTGCAACATCGACCGATTTATTCCTAATCACAAATAACTGCCAATATCAGTAGACCGTTTTTTTTTTTCTGAATGGAATATATCAGGTTACCGTTTCTTATTATCGCCAATCTGAAAGTTATTAATTCTGTAAAAAAAAAAAAGCCATAAATGAAATAGCTACTCGTTTTTTACCTTATTCAATTAAATCGATGTACTTGCGAATTTCGTGTCGATCGGTTTACAGTAATCATTAATACAGATTATTAGATAAGGCTTGTCATTCTTACCTTTACCTTTTATTTTTTACTTATTTTAAATTTACGATTTTACCTCAGTAAAAACTGACTGGCATAATACTATTTTAATTTTGATTAGCCGCTAACATAGAAAGTGTTGATGTACGAAAACTCTTTTCGTTATGTTCAGTCGGTAAGTTGTATCCTCCAACCCCCCCCCCCAACTGTTCTCTATCAAATTCATATACGTCAAACGGGTTCATAGACCTAACGAATGAATAAAGTGGTCGATTCTCTCTAAGTAATATATGTACCAGCATTCGATGCCGCTTACTTGTGATAGACCGTTTTCTCCGGAATTCCTAATTGCTTTCTCGCTGCTGATTGGCTGCCGAGTTCTGACCCTTGCTGGGATGGACCTGTTGGATAAAAAGGGAATTTCTAAAGGGATAATATGCATTTCATAGTGAAGAGTGCACTAGGGACCGACCTGTGCAGAGGGAAATACGAAGCATCATCAAAGACACCATGACAGGCAAAGAAGGGGCCGTGATATCGGAGGGTTTAAATAAGTCTAAAGCAGGCTCGCCCACTGAGAATGCGGTGCCAACCAGCCACCAGCCGTCGAAAAACAGCACGACCCACACACCCAGGTGCACAGGATTCGGAATCCAGGAGATTTTAGGCCTGAATAAAGAGCCCCCCTCGGCACCGAGGAGCACGCTGGAGTCTCTGCCGCCCGGGGCGCACCTGCTTGCCGCCAGGTCCATGCTAAGTCCCGCCAGCGTTGGGGTCGGGATGGGATTAATTGGCCCAGGAGGAATCCCCTCGTTCTACAGCCAACCTGCATTTTTGGAGGTCCTGTCAGATGCGCAGAACGTCCACCTGCAGCCTCCTAACAGAACCACTGGTCCACTGGACGCCAGCCAATCTGCCAGTTCAGGTACCCGTTCGTTTACATCAATTAAGGATTCCTGCGGAGACTAAAACCGACAGGATGTACTATATTGTATTTGTGATCGTGAACAATATTTCAGAGAATAGCTTACTCCGTGTTTTTAAAAATTCGCTGTTAAAAAAAATCCTAAAAATATATCTTAAATATGCATTCGATTCGTTCGTTAAAAATATTAACCTTAAATATGCATATTTTCACTGTCATTATTGCTAATCAAAAACGAATAGTCTATTGGAACATCTACAAATTTTAAAAGAACAATTTATACGCGAGTAGTTATATTTTCATATGAATAGTTTTCTGTGAAGGATGTAAATGCAATTTCAGTTTTACAGATCGAGCTTATTTTTTAATTCTATTTAAACTGTATATTATAATTCTGACATTAAGGGCATTTGTAACAATTTTATCAAAGAATGATTTATTGTATTGAACGCCACACTTGCCGCGTGTACCCCTTGTTTGGTTTCCTTTAAAAAATCACTAGCGTATACTGTTTTTAAAATTCATTTCCCTTGAATAGCCAGATAAATGCAGTTTTTTTTATCCTTATCTTCTACAGACTCTGACGATGTGTCACCTAGCGAACGAAAATTATCGAAGTCTTCGCTGAGTCAAAGCAAGAAACGGAAGAAGAGACGGCATAGGTAAAGTTGAACGTCATTGTTAAACTATTCCTTAGATGCCTCTCTCTCTCTATATATATATATATATATAGTCTATATATATATATATATATGTGTGTGTGTGCGTATATATATTCTTAAATCAACTTAATTGCTTTAGGCATTTTTAAAACTATATTTCTTCCGTTCTTAATAAAATCAAACTTATAATATTGATTTCATGCATTTTTTACTCTTTTTGATTAGGAATAAAATATACCTCTAAACTACATTAAATAAGTATATAAAAAAAACTTTTTTGTTTTGTTTTATTGTTTTATGATAAAGTGTTCTAATAACTTAATATAACGAAATCATCATTAACATTATTTCAATATAACTAAATTAAATTAGAACTTTTTAATACAAATTCGACATAATTTCTTCTACGTCAGGAATATAGCGCGAATCATAAGTACCCCGTGTGTATTTTGCCGAAATCCACCTGACAAAATTGTGTAGTCTTCCTTACTCCACAACCTTTCAGAACTAGTTCGGTGGTTGCATCAAATTTAAGTAATACACCCTGAACCACGCACAAAATTATATACGCGGTTTGTGAATTATCCAATGCTAATTTTTTTTGATCCGTCTTTCTGAAAAACGTGGTGTTTTCTTTTAATCTAAATAATAATGACGAAACTAAACAACGTTGAAAACGAGTTTGCTCGTTCGTTTTATCCACTAGGTGAAGTTTTATTTTAAAGAGACTAGTATTTGATTTTGGGCGTTTTTGTCGTGGCCGGAATGGAGCGGGAACATTTGTTTTCTCGAATAAATCGCAATATTCACGTCATGGAATAACACCGTGGCTGTGGGAAAGCATCATGTCATCGGCATTGATTTGAAAACCCTTCATTCTTCTGGGTTTAAGAGAAGTGCCACCATACGCACTTTATTCCTCATATTTTGTATATGTGGAAAAAAAATGTGAAGCGCAATTTTTAAAGGATCACATCTCTGTGAAGGTCGTTTCAACTATTTAGCAGGTAATTACATTCTATTTTAAAAGCTATGAGTTTTAACATAACAGCTTTAATAAGTTTAATAACTTTAATAGGCCTAACTGATTCGTATAAAACATTTCACCGCGTCGGGTAAAACACCTGTATATATGCCGTCAATTTTGAATTACTGATGTGTCATTGCATACTTTAATGAGTACAACTGAATATCTAAAATAATACCGGGCTAAATTTTTCGTATTTGCTCTCATTTACTTTCAAGAACCATTTTCACGTCTTACCAGCTTGAGGAGCTGGAGAAAGCGTTTAACGAAGCACATTATCCGGATGTGTACGCACGGGAGATGCTGGCCATGAAGACAGAACTACCCGAGGACAGGATACAGGTACAGGGTGCAGGACATTCCGGTTGCCTGTCTGGTGTTGAGGGAGGGGGGAGCCAATCTACATATGATTTCCCTTAGAAATAATCATTTCGCAAAGGTAATACCACTCAAATGAGATTTTGGAAAACAGCGATATCACGATTAGGCTATACATTTTCTAGAAGTTTCCACCTGTTCGTTTGGCTCGTAGGCCCCATATCACATTTCGCATTGAGTGAAAATGGAAAGTGAAAAATGGAAATTTTGTCATCCATCCATCCATCCATTTTCCAAACCGCTTCTCCTTACTGGGTCGCGGGGGGTCCGGAGCCTATCCCGGAAGCAATGGGCACGAGGCAGGGAACAACCCAGGATGGGGGGCCAGCCCATCGTAGTAAAACTATTTAGAATCAAAGAATTATATGTGTTCACATGTAAACAGTAGGCTAAATAGGCCTATATGTGAAAATACTGATTATATTAATATTATTTGTGGAGGCATATTGCTTTAATATTTATTATATAAATATGAAATATTTCAAAACAATGTAAAACAAAATGCACGTAAATTAGATGTTCGTGCGCTTTATGATCTATCAACGTCCAGTAGCATTAAGGAAACCTGCAAGCCATCACAAGTTATACAAAAATAATTGGCAAAAGATGCCAGACGGTAAAACCGCCTTCTGTTAGGCGTTACTGTCAACTTTTCCCAGTATATCGATTTGCGTTCAGTGCCTCATGTCCTCTCTGACTCTTAAAAAAGATTATTTACTACCCCCCGTTCCCCAGCGCAACACTCCGCGGCCGATCTTTCTCATCAGGCGCAAGTTGGATGTAATTCCCCCCACTCCCCGATGAGTGCTAACGACCTAATCAGGCAATGAACGCTGCAGCAGATTGGAGGAGATTGCAGGGTGACCCAGCCTACCCGTCTGTCAGATCGCCTTTTAATTCCACTTTCATTACGGCTCTTCGCGGCGAAATAAATAGAAATAAATAACTTGGCGAATTAAATAAATAATAAAATGAATTCGACCCTAAACAAAATTAACACCCAATTTTCTCATCGGGTGTAATTAGTTAAATCAGATGAGCTTTCCACGTTCCCCGGGGGGAGGCCAGCTCTAGACGCGAGGAGTTAAAATGAAATAACTACATTGAATTAATTAGCATGGGTCAATGGCGGAGTTCCCCTGGGACCCGCTGGTTTAATTTCCCGTGATATTTGCGCGCCTGTCGACCATCGATTGGGCTTGAAATTAACTTATTTTTCAATCAGCCCTCGCGTGCCCCAGGGGTCGCTTTGCCTCGCGTTTCCCTCTCGGTTCCCTTTGACTGCTGGAGAAGCAATTTTTCATCAGGAACACATCTCGTGTACGAGATAGAGGCTATCATCGGAATTACCCGAAAAAAGGCTCTAAAACGGTTTTGATCATTTTTAATTTAATACCCAACACCCTTTCTACACACACACAGGCAGAGGCAATAGCACTAAAGCATTATCCTATGGACGCCCCCCCCCACCATCCCGTTCTCATTTTCTGTATCCCTTACATAAGCATCTATGAAAGTATGAAGGCTAAACACTGCATGAGCAGAGTGAAAATCAATTTAGACAACCAGCGATCTAACTGGGAGCCCCAGGCATCGGCGGCTGGTGGGGAGTCAGACGCGCAGTGGCGTAAACAGCCTGTCACAGAGGGGTCGGGACGGGACGGGACGGGACGGGACGGGGGGGGGGGTAGAATTACTTAATGTGCATCCTGTGAATGTGAGATGGGTTTGTGTCTGTGCAATTTACATGAAAGATGACCAACAAATTCTACACACACACACACGCACGCACGCACACACGCACGCACGCACACACACACACAGGTACCACTTTTCCATGTATCTTAAAAAACTGCTGATTTTTTATTCTTAAGTATTGGAAAGCTGAGTGAACAAGTTTAAATGAAAATATTTGTCAAGTAAATCAATTTTCCTTTATAACATGGAAAGAGTCCGTAACAGCGTTTGGCATCCTATTAACTGGTTGTGTGGTGATGGTATATAGTAATTTTCTTTAAGAAGAGGATATAGGTGAGATGTGTGTGTTAGTGTCAGTTCAAGGCATGTGTGTATGTGAGCTGTACACATTTGTGAATATCTGTGCATGTGTATAAGTGTCTATACGCTTACGGGTGGGTCTTACTCTAGGTTTTGTTATAATTACCAGTGTGAATTGACTAGTGTCAGTGTTATTATGGTCAGTGTCAGTGTTATTATGGTCAGTGTCAGTGGTAGGTTGCTCTTCAGGACGTGTCTGTGGCTCCGCTAGTGTCACTGTTGTTGTAGGTTGTTCTGGGTGATGTCAGTGTTTCTCTGCACTGTGAGACTGTCGGTCAGTGTTCCTGGCAGTTATCCTGCTCCATCACCTGATTTGGATCCATTCTGATGTTCCACGGTGTCTCCACACAGGTCTGGTTCCAGAACCGTCGGGCCAAGTGGAGGAAGCGGGAGAAGTGCTGGGGCCGCAGCAGCGTGATGGCGGAGTACGGCCTTTATGGCGCCATGGTGCGCCACTCCATACCTCTGCCCGAGTCCATACTCAAATCAGCTAAGGATGGCATTATGGACTCCTGCGCCCCCTGGCTGCTCGGTATGTAATTGCACTCTTGTGCTGATTGATCCCGATTTCCACTCCTTCGTTTGGTCCTCTGTCCATTTGCATCCCAAATCAGTCATTATGACATTATAGTAGGTTCCTTCAAAATATTTAAAGGGAAACAGGTAGACAGGGCAGTTATTCAGAGTGTCACACTTGGAGTGTTTTGGACCAAAGTGTCTGCTAAATGGATAAATGTGAATGTAGATATAAATTCCTGTTGAGGTTCTTGGCACCAGTTGGTTTTCCTTTAAGGGATTATGTCTCCATGTTTTGGAGATTCTGAACAGGATTATTTCGGCACCTATGACTAGCAGAGTTTCACCCTGGCTAATTGAGTTAGATAATGAGAATCCCTCGTTTTGTCTTGAGTGTCTGACCATTGATAAGCAGAAATCAATGTGAAGTTTGCCTGAAATTCATTCCAGCTGGCAGGTGCCACACACACACACACACACACACACAAAGACGTCGGGTAAACATATCTTTATGAGGACCGCTCATTCATTTCTATGGGAAAAATGCTAACGCTAACTATGACAACCTTAACACCAACCCAGCCCTAAGTAACCAAACAAAATACAAGAGTTTTTGCAGTTTTAGATTTTTCATTGCATTTCACAGATTTTATTAAACTGGTCCCCATAAGAGAAAAAAATGGGTATTCATCACATTGTGGGGACATTGTGTTCCCATAAGGTAAGGTATACTCTCTCTCTCTCTCTCTCTCTCTCTCTCTCTCTCACACACACACACACACACACACACACACACACACACACACACACAATCGAGACAAGTTTCAAACGATCCCAGTCCCTCACAGCACCACTGCCTGTTTGTCTTAGGACTATCAATTACTGAACCATTATTAAGAGTAATTAGTTGAAATCACAAAGTGCAGAGTTTGCAGAGACTGACTGCAGAGCTGAAATTCAGAAAGACACCTCTGCTCTTCCTGAATGATTGTACTAATCCTGGAAGAAGGCCCTCCTACCACGCAATTTCCTGAAAAAGCCCACAGTGGACATGAAAAGGGGATCTATATATGTGTTTCTGAGCGTCTGTGGATGTGAGTCTGTGTCGAGTGTGTGTGTGTGTGCGTGTGGAGTTAGCATGTTCTCCCTGTCTCAAGCAAGTTTTCTTCTGCAGTTCAAGTGCATACAGTTAGGTTTTCAGGTGTTTCTATGTTGCTCATAAAGTATAAATGCTTACCAGTGTAAGTATGTGCCACGCCCCAGACTGGCATTCCATCCAGGGTGTACCCAGCATTGCGCCCTGTGGAGCCTGGGGTTAGGGGGCTTCCATCACCCTTTCCAGGGGTCGGAACGCAGATGGGTTTTAATCCAGCCTGAATAGTGTGATTAGTTTTATTTTTCATTGTGTGTTGCCCTTATTTATAATCTCACAGATAAGATGAATGGAAAAGCATGAGCACTAAAACCTGCATTTTCCTGCCTTTTATCTGATGCACCAGGCAGGTGCAAGTATGATCAGACTGAGTGCTGCCCCAACTTGTTATAATGAGGGTTAAGACAGCCAGTCATTTGCATCTATATTTTAGAATCTCACTTATAGGTTTGCATGTGTTTTTTTATGTGTGCAAAAAGTATATGCATTGATACACACATACATTTCCTCACCTGTCCCTCAGATCATTTCCATTCCTTCTGTGCAACTATTATGGCACTTTTCCACTGCCACCAAGAACCAAGCCGTAACGGACCTGTACCATGAACTGGTGCTTTTTCCATTGCAAAGTATACGAGCTACACCCGGGCCACCGATATGACCCTGCCTACTATCAGGGTGGAAAGCATGATCAAACGGGGTTGGTTGTTCACCACCATCCGACTGGTCGAAATGCACGGAGATACCAGTGTTCTGCTTGTGGATTGTCTTAAGAAAACAGTATATATTGTACAGAATATATTATCATTATTAGTAGTATGGCACATCACAATGCAGTCCCGAACACCTGAAAATTTCCAAACTGCTGACGGAATAGATTCATAATGCAGATTTACATAAGCGAATACTAGTTCTGCTTGAATTTAATACTGTGAGAAACGATTCTCACAGACGTGCTAGTGGAAATTAGCACACAGAAATAAAATAATGATAATTGCACATAGTAAATCATGATCTACACCGGGTGGGCAGTATATAAGCATCTCTTCGGTCTAATGTCACTGTCGCTCTTCAAATTTAGCGACACCTTTACCGAGCTGACCCTGCTGTAGTGGAAAACCAAAATGAGCTGGAACCGCACTGTAACTAGCCTCGCTTCGTATTACAGCTTGGGTACAGGTCGGTTCCTGTATGCCAGTGGAAAAGCGTCATTAGTGACAATCGCACTTATGAAACTTTCGTATGAATGACTCGGTAAGAATTTTATGACGATACAGTGAAAAAGATATCTTACCAGCGCTGTTCGGTAATGTGGACATGTCTTTAAATGTCCTACAAATGATAAAATAATGCTATCCACATTTTGAGAGCCACCAAGAAAAAGACCATTTGAAACATCAGGAGATGCAATGATATCGTCATCAGTGATGTCATACCCATTCATTTGTATTGTTCAGCAAAAAAACAAATCAGTGAATGTGTCTGTCATATTGTAGCTTACTCTGGACTCTTTCTTTGCTTACCATTTTCAGTTCAAGATGGCTTTCCAATGACAGGACGCTTGTCTAAATCCAAGTACCCACAATTCTTTACAGGGATGCACAAAAAGTCTATGGAGAGTGTGGCTGCCCTGCCAGCTGGGAAGCCAGAGACCATCCCGCCTCCCGCCCCCCAGAAAGCGGACGAGCGGGAGGCAGAAGGGCACAGGGCAGAGAGCAAGTCTCCCATTTCCAAAGAAGAACTGAGGGAGAACAGCATCGCGGCTCTTAGGGCCAAAGCACAGGAGCACAGCGCCAAGGTTCTGGGGACAGTGTCGGGGGATGCGCCGGGCCGAAAGGTGGAGGCCGAGCTGCTGGACGACAGGTCTAGAGATGAGATAAGCCCAGTGGAAGAGGACAAAGGTCAATAAGACCGCCACCTTTTCAGAGGGATTGACTGCCTGCTACTTTAGGAGTCCTCGCGAGTGTACCTACACCTGTGTTGTGGGTCATCCAGACCTATTGGACTCCCTACTTATTACAGTTGTACATGACACCATGTTTAGTTTTTTTTTATTTAATTTTTTTTAAAAAAACTTCAATCAGGTGTCTCAAAGCAACAATCTGTCTGTCTTCTCTTTAAAAGAATGACTCATTTGCCAGACACAGAAAAGCAATTCCTGTAAACCAATCGCATAAACACATCCTTTCACTTTACACATTATGATGAGAAAATTCCAAAGGTTCAGGTACAGAAAGTAAAAATCCAGACCTAGACTTTGTTTCAACCAACCGGTGTACTCTGTGACTGAGTTTTTATAGTCAAGTTGACTATAAAAACTATAAAAAACCAACCAGTTGAGTACCATTTGAGTACTCTGTGACTGTCACTCTTTATAGTAAAGTTGACTATAAAGACTATAGAAACCAACCAGTTTAATACCATTTGAGTACTCTGTGACTGTCACTCTTTATAGTAAAGTTGACTATAAAGACTATAATGACCAACCAGTTGAGTATCAGTTGAGTACTCTGTGACTGTCACTCTTTATAGTAAAGTTGACTATAAAGACTATAAAAACCAACCAGTTGAGTACCATTTGAGTACTCTGTGACTGTCACTCTTTATAGTAAAGTTGACTATAAAGAGTATAAAGATCAACCAGTTGAGTACTCTGTGACTCTTTATAGTCAGGTTGACTATAAAATACTTTCCTCCGCTGGAAAATTCCCATTCACGTCCCTCTAATGTATGTTAATTTCCACTCCAATAGTATCCTGTCTTCATTAGGGCATATGAAATTAATGCCCATGCAAAGGGGATGGATGTGTTGTTTTAATTAGTTAGAAGAAATGATCATCATCTTTCGTGAACAAGTCAGCAAGTAGTTGACTCGTGCAACCCAAAAATAATACTCACATCCTTTACTGTATGGACTGTGAATGAATGCGATTCATTCCCCGCACCCTGCGAAACACAGAAAAGGAAGGAGCCATGCGAAACGTACATGTTTCTAACTGGACCAATGCTATGAGAACATTCAATGGCTAAAAATCACAGCAAGTTTTGATCAATTTCATCACCGACTGTCTCATTCGTAAATAGCATTACCAGCAAGATGGACATAAAAACATTTGTAAAATTATTCTAGGCATGAAGAAATGATTTAAAATGTCTGCTTCCATAGACACCCGGCACAGGGTTTAGCCTTTAGGACAAACCAAGGAAACTTCTTACACGTTCTCTTTCCTCAAAGAGGAGGACATTAATTCCTCAGTCATTGTGATATTATCACCTCCAACCAGGGGAAACAAAAGTACAGTTGGGAGTCTTCACATTTCACACAAAGCTAAACAAGACTTTTGTAATTTCTCTGATCTTTTCAAGAAGGCAGTAGTGAGTTATTGGTTTTAGAATGTACTTTTATGTAAATACTGTAAATATAATTGGGGAGGGGGGTACATACTTACTGAAATGATTAAAGTTGTACTTTAATGTAGTTAAATAACCGTGTTCTTGTTTTGACTTTCTGTACAATAAAGATAAATGCCGCTTGATATTTAGACTATTTCCGTTTTTATTTCTTGTCCGCGTTTATACAGTCACCAGGTTTCGTACACAAATAATTCAGGTGAGCTTCTGCTTGAAGCACTGAGCATTTTATTTTAATGGAAGAGTTAAGAAGGAAAACACATTTTATATACAAATACTTTTAATGATCAATATTCATAAGCAGGGCTAATGAAACAAAATACAAATAGGCATATTTTTTATTATAAGCTTAAAACAGATATGTATTTATTGTGAATTCCATCATGCACATCGCATTCATTTATAAGTTTTTCCTCGAGATTAAGGAAGGTCTATTATTATAGTGCGACTTTTTCTTACGAATCCTAAAATGCATCACCTACAATAAACGTACGTCTGAGTAGCAGTAAGAATAAGCCATTTATATTAGGCCTATTATTATTAATAATAATAATAATAATAATAATTATTATTATTATTATTATTATTATTTGTCTGTTCATTATTTTTACGTATATACTTTGTTAGCTCTTTTATTCTGTTCTATACTATTATTTATGATAAAAAAAATCTACATATATTAACTACAACGATCTCGTGATATTCGTACGAAACCTGTCGCATTATGTCCGGTCCTATATTTTACAATTACTAATAAGCTGGTTTTGCATGAATTCTCTTCTGTTGAGCTTTGTTCCGCTAATTTGATTGCCTAATTTTTTACAGCCACCTAGGTTAAATTTCCCTTAATATGACGTAACCTGTTTTTTAAAAAGTAAAAATACAAAGATGATTTAAACGCCGAACACAGTTTTGATCGTAGAATTTAGAAAGCACAAGTGTTTTTGACAACATAATCGCTTTGCGGGCGTTTAAAGGCGATTTGCCAATAACACATAGCCAATATTTTTTTAAACGTATGTTGCATAAACGTTACTATTTATGAGCGAGATCCATACATTTTGAAGCAGATGGAAGTTTCACAGCGGCTAACGACTCCGGTGAGTATACAAAGAAACACTTACACCCAAATTAACAAATATACTGAGTTTTATTAACTCACCCATTGTCCATTTAGTCTCATACAAAAAAAGAGGCGCTGGTAAGAACTTCTGACATCGTTGCTGAGGTGTTTTGACTTGCCAGCCATGCCAGCCGCTGTCAGAACGGGGACAAACAGGTTCGACAGTGGTTTTTACCCACAAGCAGTGAGACTATTCAGTGACTCAGGCTATTAGTATGGGCAATTTGCACATTTTATTTTTTAGTAATATATATACATACGAGTATTACTGTCTTGCTATTGCCATTTACTGTTATACTTTATTTCTCTTATATATTGCCATCACTTACGATAGGAAGTTCTCAGGCATTCATTTCCTGCATCTACCGCTGATTGTTGACCTGTTGTGCATTGTCTGGCTGGTCAGTGCCTGGGAGGATATCCGGGCAGATAACAATGACGGAGGACCCTGTGACCGCCAGTGCTTGGCATTGTGTGCTGCTCAGTCGGATTCTCCCGTTGGGGCTTCCGGTGTCTGCAAAGCATCAGCCAGTATACCTGGTGATTGCAGCTAAATGTGCTACTGATTTTATCAAAGACCTGAAATTCCACTTCTGACACCATTGTTGTGAATAAGGGGTCCATTTCAGTAAAGGAGACAATTTCTTTTACCGACAGCATACTGGAAGTGTTCGAATAGTAGCAGCACAGATGGGGAGGCCAAAAGTTTACACGGCACTCACACTCAGGGTACACGCTAGTAAAAAAACGCTCTCCACAGAGAATGACGACACGCTTACGGCACTTACTATTCTCAACGTAAATACGCAAATACACACATTAAATTAAGAAGAAACACACACTAGCAAGGCATGCTGTCAACTTGAATAATGAAGACTTTGCTGCCTGGCTCCAAGGCGTCACAATATGTTAACCCAGTTATAACTCTGTTATATTCTGTTATTTTTGTATCACGCTTTATAAAGCCCCCCCTCCACGCAGTTCTAACATTATCAATCAAACTTATTGCTCAGTTAATCAACAAATCATAGTTCACATTACTGTTAGCCGAGCCGATGTTAAAAGCATTTATTGGCACGGACTTCTTTGGAGATCCTGCCCCCTTGTGGCCAATAGTAGTCATTGGCGAAATAACCCTATTTGGCCACTTTTGTGTTACAGTTGCGATAGATACGATATCTACATTTTTGGCACACTTTTATAATCTCTGTATATAATATATTATTAATTCTTCAATAAAATATATATGACGCAAAATAGGTATATTTTTTATTTCATAACCAAATGCATACTCAGGCATAAACACACAGTCCTACAGAAATTGTTTGATGAGTGTCAACAAAGAAGGGCTGGAATAAAATGTCCACTACAATGTCCAAACAAGTGACCGTCACCTCACCACTGGTGTCTAAGATTTGATTGTCAGATACTTCAGCTCTGCAGAACAGTATCTTTGTGTCAAATACCTGAATTCTGCAAAATTCAGTTGTGTAAATCAGCAGAAGAGCCGTACGTCAGGCTCAGTGCTGTCCAACCCTGCCATTCATGCCTCCCCCTTTTTGGCCAGCAGGTGTCACTCACCATCCTGTCTTCCTCTGTCTCTTGCCCTTCGGGCCTCAGTGTGTGTAAAATGTTTTCTCTGTTTCTCAGGCTGCTGCGTAGCTCAGTGTGTTGAGCAGGTGGCTCAGAGTTTATTTTTTATGATTTATTAGTTTTCTGTGATATAGTTTTTTCCCCCCATTTTTCTCCCTGTCTCAGGTTTGTCATGCCTGTGTCCTGTTCCCTTCTTGTCCTCTTTGTATTTTTGTTCCTTGTTATCTTAGTCTAGTCTTCCTGGTTTGTATTTTCTAGGTTCAGTGCTAGGTAATTGTTCCATGTGTTGCTCGTTGTTCCTGCACCCTCTGTGATTGATTGACTGTTCCCCACTTTGTCCCCGTCGTTAGCCTTGTTGTCTGCGGTATTTAAGCGCTACCCCTGCTCTGTCATCTGTCATTGTGTGCTATGTTCCTGTGTATCAGTTGTGTTATGCTGCTGGGTGCTGCAAGTTCTGGCTCCTCTCCTATTGGTTTTTTGGTTTTTCTTAGTGTGTTGTGTTTCTTTAATAAACCCACTTTGTCTTGGTGTCACAAGTGGATCATCAGCATTTTCCCGCCTTTGCCATGCCCCACTGTAACACTGCAACATGTCAATACTTCTGGGGAGAACCTTCTGCAAAAGGATTAAATCATTCAATGCCTCTTAAACACCCTCGTTCTGCTCTGTATATCAGTCTGTAATGTCTATCTATGGAGAGTATTATGGGCTATATAAGCATGTCTGCCCTTTTCACCCCCACCCATCACTGGGAGACTGGGAGATTCCATCTGTCACATCCTCCCAAAAGCTGGAGTCCACATCGCTTGCAAAAGGTGTCGCACAATTCCAGCTGCAGACCAGAGAAGAACGTTCACTTGGTATGAAGACCAAGCCATTCGTGTTTATTGTGTAACAGAATGTTAACAATCTCCACATGATACACAATTCAACATCACCAGAATATGACCATGTCTGCTGTAGCTAGACATAAATAGCCCAGTTCATATTAACATTTATGGGATTATTTTCTCAGGAGTTTGTTTTAAGCCCCCCCCACAGCTGGCCCCGTGTTGGCATGCTGACATCTGCAGATCAGCCCAAGACTGCTGGGCCTGGACTGTTCAGATCTGACCATCAGATTATTGACTTCCTGTGTGCAGCTCAATCCCAATCTAATTAGATGTATTTAACTCTGCTGTAATTCATTTATTGACGTCTGCCATGGAAAATCTGGCTTAAAAGCATATTGTGACTGTTTTCCCTTCCTTCTCTCTTCCCCTCCTTTTCTTGTTTCCCCCCTCCCACATCCCATTCTGCTTTCCTTCTAGCCTACAATTTTTGGCAGCCCCAGGGCTCCAGGTTTCTTACTAAACAGCGAGGAACTAAACAGGGTAGGTGTTGAGATTATGAAAAGCCGTCTGCCACACTTGAGATTTTTTGCGCCCGTGCGAAGGATTTTTAGAAATAATTTGCGGTAAATTATTAAACAGTAGAGGGCGCTGTGGCATCGCTGAAGACACAACGTAAAAACACATCAATTGTATCACGCCGCTTTACAGGTGTATGTAAAATCCGCACGACTTCGAGTATGTTATTGTTTTTATACAAGAGTTAATCGAGTAGCATTTGTAAGATAACAGTAATAAGATACACCATATTTTATTTACTAATTCAACCATTTACGGGCCTCCGCAAAAAAAAAGCTCCCGTAACGTTAGCGACAGCGGGACAGGCTGTCGCGTGCAAACCTCCGCATACCCGGAAAATTCAGTCTATGACCGACATCGTTTTTCTAACATTGCCCGTGCAGGCAGTGTAACAACTAGCTTGTTTATTAGCGGAATAACTTTGCATTGTTTTTTTATTCTGCGGAAAACGAAAGATAGAATTGCTGGCCAGATTTACTGATAAATTAAAACCATGCTGCAGGTCAAATAAATAGCTAAAATACTATAGCGTCACAATATTGTGGCGCTGAAGTAGCGAAGAAATTAAGCTTAAAGTTAACCGCAAAGTTCAGCTATTAGTGGACTCTTTTACTGCACGATTCTTAACACAACAGACAATGAACAGCGAGCCAAAATTTACTCACACGGACGGGGGAGACTGCAAAGACACGAGTGAATACAGGTAATAGAGACGGAGCGCAACGAGTCACACTTTGAAAACATTTTTTTCGATTCGGCAGCTTATAAAAACTCATACTCAAAACTTTTGGCCATGACTGTAATTTTTAAGTTACTGCAGCTCTAGTCCTGGCAGCTACACTATCATCATTTTGCGAAATGCTTCCATCTGGCGGTAATTTGATAGTACTACAAGCATACTTAGTTAAATTGTTATTGTTGCCATGATTTATCACTAAGGGATACCAATGTATGAGCTGTGTAACAGAGGATTCTGGACCTTAGAAAATAGAAAATTAAGTTAATGAAATCCGTTATGCATACAGTCGTGTCTTAAATGAAAGTGCGAAAGTTAGTTCTGTTAATTAACCAGAAATCTTTGAAAGACTTAATGTTGTGGCAGATGATTGAATTTTAAATGGTATCTCGGGTCATGAGAAGGTTACGACAAGATATGATAATGCTGGAGCCTGCAGCACAATCCAGGGAATTAAAAAGGAACAAACAGGAAAGGGATTAAAAATGTAGCCATTTAGGGATTAAAAATGTAGCCATTTAGGGATTAAGAAGTGCAGCCATATATACACAATTGCTAAGTTTAATAGGTAGTAAAAAAGCCATATTACTGGGTTTCAAGCAGCAGTTGTGAGTGATGGACCTGAGGAGGTGAGGCTGTGGAAGGCTGCCCACCATCTCTATGTCCACCAGTCACAGGCTTCACTCGGCAGGTGCTCGATGGTCTCAAACTGGTGGAGTGTTGATCAGTCAGGGCATGTTATTTGTATTAACATACTCATGAAGTTCCGTCCCTGAGGACACTTGGTCTGCAGGAGAGGAAACAGGGGACTAGTTAAACAGGGGACTAGTTAAACAGGGGACTAGTTAAACAGGGGACTAGGTAAACAGGGGACTAGGTAAACAGGGGACTAGTTAAACAGGGGACTAGTTAAACAGGGGACTAGTTAAACAGGGGACTAGTTAAACAGGGGACTAGGTAAACAGGGGACTA
>JAODJX010000027.1:1161258-1175348 GCA_026776945.1 Isichthys henryi | reverse complement strand
TGCTTCCAGGATAGGCTCCGGACCCCCCGCGACCCAGTAAGGATAAGCGGTTTGGAAAATGGATGGATGGATGGATGTTTCCATACACTTGATGTGTGTATTCATAGAGACAAAACATTTACCGGTCTCCGCAAAGAAAAACAACTCCCGTAACGTCAGCGAAAGTTGGACATGTTGTCGCATGCAAACCTTTACCCGGAAAATTCAATATATAACCAATATAGTTCTGTGTAGTATCACGGGTGCTAGCAGTGAAACAACTAGCCAGCTTATTTGGGGAATAACTTTGCACTGTAAATTAAAACCACGCCAAAGGTCTTACAAATGAAATACTGTGGCGCTCGAGTGGCGTAGAGTTCATGAGAACAGATCAAAATAAAACCAACAAAACGGAAGACATAGTCATTTTTGAAACCGATGGAAATGCATACAGGTTCTCAAAAGGCACCAGCTCCGTGTTGGTGGAAATAAGGCATATGTAACAGTTCTTAGATACACCTGTAAAGCGGAGTGATACAGCTAATGTGAAATGTCCGAGGGCGGTCATACTCTGATAACCACGCTCATAGAAAGCTTCTTGTCCAATCAGATTTCTTGGTTGTAGTATGTATGAATGGCTGAAGTTTATACATACATGTAGCTCATGTTCATATGTATAACCATCCATCTGCTTGTCCTACTCAGGATCACGGGATTCCAGAGGCCACAAAGGTAAAGCCGGGAACAACACAGGATGGGGCACCAGCTGACCACAGGGTGCGCACACACACACACATACACAGACAGACACACACCTACGAGCAATTCGGTAACACCAGTCAGCCTCAGCATGTTTTTGGACCGTGGGAGAAACCCCATGACAACACAGGGAAAACATACAAACTACACACACATGGAATCTCAGCAGAGACTCAAACCCAGGTCCCAGAGGTGTGAGGTGACAGTGCTAACCACTGTGTCACCCTCTATGTATGCATATTGTTTATTTATTTAAAATGATGCTTGTGTGTTAGATGTATATTTTGTTTATTGAAATATTGTCTGTTTTTGACTGGATTGTATGTTTGATACCTCATCACGACAACATTTCATAGATCATGTGGGTCATGGTACACAGATATTTGTACTCATGTATCTCTACATGGTGAGATGGCGATGAAGGATCTTGAAATCTGATTGGTCACTCATCATCATGTGATCATTTGTGACCGCAGGTCCTTGCTCAGTCTGTCTAATTTTGTTTTCCAGCTAACTTCACTGTGATTGCTGTAGCTACTTCGTGCGCGGTCCTGTGTGCAGGAGTGTGCATCACGATAATTATAATAACCTGTAAAAGAAAGGAGAAGAGCGGAGATGTGACAAAAACAGGTGACACAAATGAAGTACTAAAATAATATTAATATTGAGGAAGCTGTAGTTTAATTACAAAGCCTCACCGGCTTTATGGTCACAATCACATGTAGCCATGCTTGATGGATGAATAATAGCGTTTCTTCATTTTTCAGAGGATCACAGCACCCCTTCCTCTCAGAACAAAGTGAGCAAACCCATTTTCTGTTACAGTCTGATATTTTACTCACGTCTGTGATGGTCCCTCCAGTCACGCTGCATTTGCATCCGTTTAGGTGGAGACTGGAACCGTGCTGTACGCTGATGTTTGTGTCAGAATGGACGGCCGGCAGAAGAAGGAGAGAGACCACACCCACCCCGACACCGAATACGCAACCCTCAAAGTCGGCGTTTAACTTCCCGGATGGGGTGTGTGAGCTTCACCAACTCAGAACTGAACCCAGAACAGTTATCTAACAAAATATCCAAATCCACTGTGAGCCTAAGGCAATTTATTTTTTATTTCTTTTGTCTTTCCCAATTTTACGCTGTATTGATAAAGTGAATCCTTCTGTTTTTTTTTATACCACCTGGAATAACAAAATATTCATGATTTATGTCTTTTATTAAATAAAATTGATTAAACTATTGATTCACTGATATCGTTGGTGTCTTTAAAAGTTAAAAATCATACCACATCCATGAACATTTAAAAATAACATTTTAAATAATGTTTGGCCCACACAAGAGGGTGAACAGAAACGTCATAGGGTCAATATGTACTATCATGTGCTCCACTGTAGGTTATATAATCGGGTAAAATATAGAAATTATGCCTCACAGCTTCAGGCGTACATTGATCACATTTAATGAACTACTTGTGGCTGACAAGGGTATTACACCCGTATGCCAGGCAGGGGCGTCAGAACCATTTTGAATGTGGGGGGGGACACACTGGTGGGAGATCTGGGGACCCTCCCCTAGAAATTTTTTAATGAATTAGATGCCATTTTCTGCATTCTGGTGTATTTTTAACAGGTTGTTAAACACCTAATTTTACCTACAAAAGTCACTTAATTCAATGACTATTTTAGAGACTCAACCATAAGTCCTCAATCAAGTAGTCCGTATTGATCAGCCTGTCTTTAACTGCTACCCACTGCTATGCCTAAGATGTGAGATGATGATGGGGCTGACGTTACCTCCTCCAGGATCGGGCCGCCTGCACCTTTACTGTCTGTGGCCTGCACTGATGATTCACTTCACTTGCGTGTGCTGAGTTGTTGTAGGTGACTCGGAAAACCCGGAGCGGTCTTTCAGTGGTATGTGTATTCTCATATCGATCAAGTGGAATGGATTCTTTTGCGAAACAATTGAAAAAGCATTGGGAGAACTAATATTTTATGTTAAATGTCGGGGGGTCCAAACGAATTATTATGAAATGTGAGGGAGACACGTTCCCCCTCAGATTTAATGGCGGCGACGCCCATGATGCCAGGTCTGGGTGCCTGGGCAAATAATTGTGCTTTTAGAGTCCTGCAGTGATCACAAGGAAAAGAACTCAAATTCCTATTACCTAGACGTGAATGGAAATCTCGATTGTGCTGGGAGAAAAGTGTACTTTGTTGACAAGTGATATCTGCTGTTTCTGCATATGTTAGGTAGTCTTCCTAGAAGAACCTTTCTCACCGGGCTACAGCCAGCCACCATTATAAAATAATATGATGACGTACTTCAGTCTTATCGCCACATTTCAGCAAGCAGACTGGGAGATGTTATATGTGGAAGTGAAGATTTATCCTCAGCCCACCATTGTTGTTGTTTAATTTTAATCTAATTTAAGGATATATTTCTCCAAGGCTACCAATTCAAAAAAGGTTGTTGTGACGTCAATGTCACAAACCTACTTGGAAAAAAAAGTCGAGAATTTTCTTCGGCGTCATGCAATTCATACAAACCTTCCAAAGAGAAAGAAAATCCAAATGGGAATAATAAAATGACACATGAAAAATAGAACAACATCCATGTCATGTAGAGGATGCTCTCAACGAGGTTGTCCTGTTTAAGAAAAAACACGCAAGTGCAATGTGCCCTGTGGCTTCTTTAAATATACTTTGAAAAAAAAACATAAATTAGACGGTAGGAGAAGGACAAAAATAAACAGTATTTCTGTGACACCATGGGGTGAATCCCGGAACAATGACCAGTATTAACCGTACAGACATTCAGGATGTATGTTTAAAGACCCCCCCACCAGAGGCGTGAAGTTCTCGCTCTTGACTGAGGCACGGCCCACAATGCCAAGCTCAAGAACAAAGGCCGGTTGGCCGCATACCTCCTGCTCCCATCTCCGAAGCCCCGTCCCCTGCTGCACCTTTGAAGAGTGGGGGGTTGACCTGTCGTCCTGTGCCACCCCCCCACCCCCCCATCCCCCGCCTCCTCTGCCGCATGCCAGACCGACGGAGCCGACCCTGACGCTGCGTCATTAGCATTTTCAACACTTGTGGCCAAGCCCACCACTGTTCCTCCAAGATGTGGCCAAGCTCAGATAATATGCACACTTAAGGTGTGGAATGGAGCGAGGGGGCTGGGTAGGGGGGTGTGGGGGTCTGGTGAACGGGAGTGGGTGTTTTTTATGGGCTTGTTTGCAACAAAGAGGGCACAGAGATACCCGCCTTCAGACCTGAACATCCAGCCCCAGATCCTCTGTACTGTCTGCACTGAAAACAAAAACTTCATTTGAAAAGATGGGTTTCGTGGATTAAAAAAAGCCGTCAATCATCCAAATACACTTTCTCCATTGTGTTCCCTCACTACCAAGACCAGAAGGACCCCAGCTGAAGTTGCAACAATAAGCACCAATGCTTACTGCTAAACTCTGACTATTTAGTGGTGATAAATGATAAATGTTTCCTCTTGCCGGTCGGACACTCTAAATCAGAATCTGACTTAGGGCGAGTTGAGGGTCTTAGGGCGGTGAAATTTTTTGCTGACATGCCTTGCTACTGTTAAAATAGACAATTAACAATTACAGAGAGTAAACACAAGGCACAAGATGAACAAAAGAGAGAGTGAAATGTGTGATGTGATAAATACGGTGGTTTCTACAAATTTAAATAGCTCAGTGCTGAAAGCTGACACAGGTACAATACAGACAACACTGAGGAATAATATACAAAACCAAGGAACAGCAATACATAGAGACACACAAGACAGTTTCATTTTTACAATACACTGATGAAGATATTGGAGGCTTGATAATGGGCTAAATGAACATGAAGGAGAGCATTAAATATATATTTAACTGTAAAGTTTTTACAGGGAAAAGATCTAGACAGTCTGGTTACTCAGATTGTGGGCCTCACATTAGTATACATATTCTGTGGCTCATTGTGGTAAATCACAGAAGCACTGAATCCACATGGGCCCACATGAAGGGGTGAATCAGCTGAGGGGGTTTTTCTTCGCTCTGAAAGAGACTGAAGTGCCCCGGCACCAAGCTGTCTACATCTACACGTCCAGCTGTGAGTAAAAACCAACCCCCCCGCCTTCCAAACACCACCCAATGGGCCTGGACAGCTGGGACAAATGCAGAGACCCTGGCTCGACAGATTTGGGGGTAAGGAGCGGGGGTGGGGGTGCTGAGGGCAAGCGAGTGTCAAGGTGATGGGGGGGTGAGGAAGCTTTGATTCTGAACGTCTTCCAAAAGGCAGGCTGGTCAGAGGTGTCGGGAGCTATCTGCCGGAGTATGGAGCGCGGGGGTGCCGTGGCTCACATTCGTTCACACCCCGTCTGGTCAAGTCCGTTTGTTTATGTGGGCAAATTGCATCCCTGACCAGGAAGGGAGATCACTCAACTGTTCCAGTTCTGATTGTTCCTGTGGTCCGGGGCCCATGATAGCATGTCATATTCTACCCCCTGACCCAGACTAATCCAATTTTCTTCCAAATTTTTTCTGGTCCCTGTCATTCAGGAGCCCCTGCAACTTGTCTCCTGGTGGGCCTGCCTGAGTTCATCGATGAACCTGCTAATATAATCGAGAAATGGTCTGATCTTCCATCGAGCGGCAGACTTTACTTGAGATTTGATGCAAACAAACACTTAGAATCGTGTCCGGTGAAGCTGAGCAATTGCTTGCTCAAAAATGGTAATAGAAAATATGGAGATGTGCCAGAAAACCACCTTTCCCAAGACATGGGCACAATGACGGAGCTGCTGGCGGCGCAATTAAAATCCTTTGAACAATCTGTATTCAGCCAGGAGCTCAACGAAAGTCAAAACACTAATGACACAAAAATGTGATATTTGTAGAACCACTCAGTTCTGCTTTTATTTCCTGACAGCGTAACTCATTACAGTGACACACTTCATATCAAATATTAAAATGCAATGAGTCATTTAATTAAAAAATACTGACAGAGAATCTAATATGAAATTAAATAAGCTTTTTATGACACTTATGTAGCTGCATATATTTCATTCATAAAATGTAGTATAACGCATTTGAATGAATGGTTTAAAAGAAAAAAACATTTATTATTATTCATATGCACGTAAAACTATGGCCCTACATAACCTATTCCAATAACAAAAACAGTTAGTGTTTCAAGGACCTTAATGGTTCCAAAGACTAATTGTTATTCAAGATTTAATAAATTTTAAAGTAAATAAATAGGGCTGTTGACTACCCACATTGTTTCATGTTTATAAAGGGCTTTTATTAGTCCGATATAACTAAACATTTTATGCAATTTCTAACGCCAGGCACGCAGCGAATCGGGGTATCGCTTAAGATAAACAGCAGGGCGAAACTATACTGAGTTACTGTTTGTGATGTTTCCCCACAAATATCTTCAATTCGCGCTTTACATTGAAATTGACCCTGGCTTTGAGGGGGTGTTCTTTTTTCAGGCAGAAGACAAAAAGAAGCTGGTGATTGACTATTTCCTGGAGGGAGGTACCATTGACATCATTTCAAGTGTTTGGAGGCCGGTTTGGATTCGCTTCCATTGCTGCGTCGTTCGTCCGTAGACCGGTTTCAGAACCCGACCTAAAATGGATTCACACTGAATACGGATGAGAAGTTACCGCAACGCTCTGCTTTTATTATCAGAGAAACCAAACTTGAGGAGGTTAACCACATTTGTTTCAGGTATGGAAAGCAAATAATTTTAGTTGAACGAGTAGCCAAATCTAAACGCCTCATTTGGCCGTGTGGTCTCCATGCACCTCATTCCAACATTATGTTTGTTAATTTGTAAATGTTGTGTTTCTCCACTGATTTAAGTGAAAAAGCGCGCACGGCAGTTTTTGCTTGAAATGTTCTGTTAAGCTTTTGTTCAATCATATAGTTAAATCAGAGTAAATTTCGCACGCGCGGCGGATCTTTGGTGTTTGGTATTCGTGTTTGCTGCTTCGTTATTGACGCCGTGAAACAATCATAAAGTTCGAAATAAAATCATAAAGGCCCCGAAACTTGTTTTTTTCCTCTCTCATTTCTCCCCCTCCAACGAATTCCACGTAGTTCACAAGTGGCCATCCTCTCTAGAGTCGTTTTAGATATTTCATGCCCACTATATTGTGAAACGTAAAAAGGATCTCAAAACTTAACACCATAATGAGTTATTTTGTTTGCATTTTTAAATTCTTTTGTTAATAATGGTTCATTTATAGGATATTGGATTTAAATTCTGAATATGTAGTTTGGTTATTAATGTTGCACTACTTGTTTCGTGAGGCTAATACGGTCTTAATCATAGGGGTGAATTAATAAAGGAGTGACCTTGCCCTTATGCTAATGATGTGTAGGTCTAAAATTAGGAATCGGTTGTTAGGCTTTGTACATAATTAGCATAATGATCAGATCAATTTATTGACCCCCTTTTTTTTTTGTCCGTAAGTCAGGTTTCTTTTTCTGTGCTTGGAGTTTTAATACTTGTGCTTTGAATTTGTGCTTAATACTTTTAATGTAGATTACATAGCCCTCCATTAGACTGGAGTTTAATGGTATTTGCACATGTGATGGTCACACTATACAAGTATATTAATGTCAGGTCACCAGTCTTCTGCGCCCATCTTGCACACTCGGGTTTTTTCCATCTTATTTTCTTCAATTTCAGAAATGATTCAGAGGAATGAGGTGGTACGCTTCGTCCTGGGGGAGCTGCAGGAGGCCACGGAGTGTGAGGGCCTGGACTCGCTGGTCAGGGTAGCCCAGGAAGTAGAGCGAGCCCTGGCTACATTTCTTCTCCCCACCACCCTCTGTGAGGAGTTCTTGGGCAAGGTGGAACTGGACCAGGTGGCCCACTGCCTCTATCCCGGTGATGCCCCAAAAGACATGGTGCCGCTGGCCTGCAAAGGGGAGGGAAACCTTCTGTTTGATGCAGCCAGCATGCTGCTCTTGGGAAATACAACCCTCAGTCTGGAGTTGCAAGTGAGGACTGTTGTGGAGATGCTGCTTTGGAAGAGGTACTACCTGAATGGGATGATAGACTCCAAGGTGATGCTCCAGGCCGCTCGCTTTTCCTTGTGCACAGAGGAGTCAGTAGAGATGCTCAACCTGCCCATGGCTGTCCTGGAGGCCATATTTGATGCAGACGTGAAAGCTTCCTGTTTCCCAGGATCCTTTGCCAACATGTGGCACATATACGCCCTGGCGTCTGTCCTCAAGTGCAACATCTACTCCATCTACCCGATGTACAACCTGAAGATTCGGCCATACTTCAACCGCCTCATCCGCCCCAGGTCCTTGCCCCAATATTCCAGCCATATGACCCTCCATATCATGTGGTCAGGGGAGTTAGAGTCTATCTCTGTATTCAAGCCCCATCATTTTGTGGCTTTGGTCCAGCTGTCTGACCTTCAGAAGGGAAGCTGTAATGATGAACATCAAGGTCTGCCGTTAAAGACTTTAGAGCTTTTGAATCAGGACCCTCAACTCTCTTACTCCAGCCTCAAAGACCGGTACAACATCACAAAGAGTACCTTCTACAGGTGGAAGAGGCAAACCCAGGAACATCGGAAAAAAGCGGCTGCCAGGTATGAGGCTAAGCATTTCCTCCAGGCATGTTACACAGAGGGAAAACTCTTACCTCTTCATCAGTTCAAGGAGTTCTTCCCTGATATATCTCGTTCAACGTATTATGCCTGGAAGCACGAGCTGCAGGCGTCAGGTGGTTGCTTCTCAGTGAACGGTGAAGAAGTGGGATCTGGGGAAAGTTTTGAGCAGAACTCCTGGCCATCCCCGGAAAGAAGCACCAAGAACTGCTGTGACGGTTTTTCTGGCCTAGTGAATCAGTTGGGCGAGAAGGTCGGAGCGGATCGAGCTCAAAACCTTGCTTTTATGCAAGAGGCGAAGAGATGTCTGCAGAGCTGCATCGCTGTTAACACCTCCTTCCCATACAGGAATTTCAAGAGGAGTTTCCCTGGCATCTCAAGGTCCACATACTACAATTGGAGGAGAGAGGCAATGCAGGCCAATCCTGGCTTCAAAGATTCGTTGGGAAGCAGTGAAGATGGCTCTGATGCGGACCCTACTCAGCACGATGCCCAGTGGACCAGCACCCCAAGGGTGAAGGTGTGCAGACAAAATCACAAGAGCTTTCAGACCTGCTACCTTCGGAAGAAGAAACTGAGGGACGAGGCCAAGAAACGAGCCCAGAGGTCAAAGATGACCTTTGCCAAGTTCAAGCTCATGTACCCCTCTGTTTCATCCTTCTCTTATTGGAAATGGAAGAAGGGTCTCGGCCATAAGAAGGTGGCCAAAGAGCCTGTGATCTCAGCGTCTGATTGGTCTGAAGTCTCAAATGACCTGAAGGCACCATCAATGGAGCCGGATGCTCTTCCATTCGAGAAGAATGTAGAGCATCTGAATGGTCATACCTTGAGCCCTTATAATGTTACCTTGTCAGGGTACACTGTCCCAGAGAAGCATGCAGAAGAGCAGATGTTTGTCATGGATGTGGTGGCCTTGGCTAACTTCAAGGCTAAAGCTAAGCTGTTCCTGCAGCAGCGTTTCGAGGAGAAGTCCTTCCCTACCTTCAAAGAGTTCAGGTCTTACTTTCCTCTCACCCCCCGTTCTACCTACTACATGTGGAAGAGAGCATTGCATCATGGGCTTCCACTAGTTCATGGCTGATTGGTGGGTTGGGTTGGTGGTGGGGGAGGGTGGGGGCGTTGCGCTGGCAGTAGGTGTTAAAGGGTTTTTTTTTTTTTGGTAATAGCCTCAAGTAGGAGAAGACTAGCTTTTTCATGGGTTAGTTCAGCTGCAATGGGCAGTCTCTTTGGAGTCAGGCATCCAAGTGAAGTCTGAAAATATCTAATTGCAGTTTTCAGCATAAGTACCTCTTCACCTATTCAGTGTTGCTTTCAACATGTCGAAATTTGCATGTGTTTGAAACAAGACCCTGACTCCACTTGAGGTCCTGATGCCCTCTGGGCAGAAAGCAGTTTCAACTAGATAATGAAGGATTGTCTTTGGGAATCTGGCTTTCTAAAATCCCTTTTCACAATTTGAAAGTGGTGGGTCTGGAATCCCCTCCAACTCCAAAATCATGTTACAGTTCCCATTAGTGTAAAGGAGAAAATCACACCTCCCCCCCCAAAAAAAAATGTTTTTGTGACACTTCTCACCAAAGTTTAAAGGGCAAAATTGTTTCTCTGTTCACTGGGACTTTGAGTACTTATTTCCTTGCCTGGTTTTGGGGTTATTTCCTTTGAATCTCTTGGTGAAAATCGAGTATTATGAATGTATACCTACTTTTTGAATGTTACTCTTCCCTCCCCCGTGTGGAGAACGGTACTATAACTGTGTTAAAGGGTTACTTTTCTTTCCTAAAACCCTGTTTCCTTGAGTTTGGAGGCTTCGTAAGTATCACACAAGTTGAAATCAGCAGGAATGAAAAGGGCATTGGCTACGTTTGTGCTTTTGAAGACTATTTTGTGCCATTCCTAAATCCTGTGTCCTGTTAGGAGACAAAGCAGATGTATGCATATACTGCACTAAGAATTGCTCTTGATGCGAGAAAAGTGGGGCGTGGTTGGGTTTGCTGTTCAATCTTCATCTTTTTAAAATTCGCTCCATGATGTTTCCCATCTGAGAAATTCGTCCACTATTCAGGGTTATATTAGTCCAAAAAGACGTAAAATATATTTTTCTATTTTTAATTTTCTGAAAATCATTCAGCTTATTTCTTTTCTCTCTGGTTTTGATTTAGGGATACCTCAGTCATATGGGACATTTTATTTGATTTTATATTGAATTATGTTATAAGCTCCAGGATTCTACGTGAAGAACGTCCTTTTGCCCCCCAGACATTAGGTAACATTAAGTAAATGGTTCCCTGTTCTTGAATTGTTCCTACTCACTCATTTTGTTCTTGTAATTTTTTTCACTTGATTTGTGCATGACCAAAACGAACAGTGTAAATATACGTATATCTTCAGTGGAATGGGGAAGATGATTTTCAGTGTGAAACCGGGAAATCAATAAACTGTCCACTTAAGTTGTCTTGTACTGTGATGTCCTTATACAGAGTGTTCTTCCGTGACTCACCAGAGGGCATTTTGTACACTAATTCTGTCACGCATGAAGCTTTAAGGCAGTGTTTCCGAACCCAGTCCTCGGGGAACCCTGGACAGTCCACGTTTTTGCTTCCTTCTCAGCTGCCAGCCAATCAGGAACATCGAATGCCTGGTACACACGCACTAGGAGCTGAAAGGAAGCAAAAACATGGTCTGTTGGGGGTCCCCGAGGACTGCGTTGGGAAGCACTGCTTTAAGGGAAGGATATTAATTGCTGCTAATATAAGTTTTAAGGGCAGTGATTCTCGACCTATTTGTTTCCCAACCCTGCCCCTGTTTTTTGGCCCTTCCCAGTTCTCTGCCAGAGCAGTGAGTCCCAATCCAGTCCTTGGGGACCCGCAGACAGTCCGGATTGGGACACAAAACTATATAGTAAAGCAGCAAAACTAAATGAAGTAGTAAAACTCTCAAATTCCACATCATACCTACTACAATTTGACATTGAAAAAATGTGATTGTTTCTGATCTTAAGCCATTCTAACATTAACGGGGGGGGGGGGGTTAACTTCATTATAACATTAACCTACATTTTTATGATCCCCTTATTAATGAGAAACCTGGAACTGCCTCCTCTTAATACGTTTGGGGTAGCTGAAGTCTGCTAGGCGGGGTCCTGTTCAGCATTCACTTTATGATTTTGTGCTTTAGCTGTTAAGAAGCAGAAAAGCCAGCCTTGCATGAATATGGTACTGAAAGGCAGAAGCGCTCTGATTGTATACCTGCGTGCAACGCTGGCTCTGAACTTGCGGAGTTCAGTTTGGTGATGAAGTGCTCGATGCATCGGCGATCTATGCCAATCAACACGCATCAAACAAATGAACATCGCCGATTCGGTTTATTTGAGTGTTCAGTGAGTAAGTATTTGGTAATTGAATGTTTTGCACTGAGCAACTGCATGTCTAGGATTTGTTCATGAAGAATGTTAGTGTTGGGTCTGATCATAGATCAGCATTTAGGAGCTGGCTGGTTTCCAAATGTTTAAATTTCCAACTCGGACTCTCAGCCCTTTCAGAACTTTCTATGACCAAATCTGGATCGTGACCCATAAGTTGGCAAAGAGTAGTAACACTACTTAAGGGGGCACAAATAATATACTATGATGCTCCTAAATAATGATGAACTCAGTTACTTAGTTTGTGGTTAATACATTAAATCTTAGTTGCAAGCAAATTACTGATTATATACTTGACAGCAAGTCGTGAAATGTTACCCCTCACTTTATACTGTACATGAACATCTACCTACTAGGTATTGATGATCACGATTCTTATAAACCAATAAGTAGGTTTGCTGAAGTAAAAAATATATATATGAGAACTGACCACTACTTATCTATTAGTTCTGTTTTAATTAATTTTAATTTAATGTACTTATTTTTCTTGCATTTTTTTTTATTTATTGCAGTTACTATATTTGTTAGGTTTATAGAATTAACATATATACTTTCTGAACTCAGTCTAAGCACAGTAACGGCGACGCATTAATGTAGCCACTAGATGGCGATGGTGAGCTGTAAATGGATTCTCTTTCATGTAAGGCGGCGTGCGTGTTTCTTAACTGTTCAGCGTTACTTTATTTTAATACGTAGGTCTATATTCGTTCTGCAAATATCAGTTTAATTAAACCTTAAACATTGTTTATTGGCTTCCCGAAATCATAAAACGTAAATACCTGGGGAATTTAAAGGACACTAAAGCGAAATATCATTACCGCTCTCTCCGTTAATTAGCTCTTGCACACTGCCGCTTCTCTTAAAATTGTTTCTTTGACCTCTTCCCGAAGGAGTTACAATGAATAAGTATAGTAATGTTCTCCTTTCCAGTTAATTGAAAAGGCAAAACTTACTCGAAATATTGACTTTCCTATAATCATTAAGTAGTTAATGGGAAGAGATGCTAATCCGGGAATTTTCAGGATGAATATATGTATAGTTAAAACATTAATTTCAAGCAGTAATATATTGACACCCAGTTCTAAATGAGCTGTTCTGAGTTAAAAAGCTCATTGACAAGATGTCTCATTAGATGCTTTTTAATTAGTTACACCTTTGCAGTAGCATAAAACGCTAAAAATATGTGTTTAGTATCCATTAGGGAGCCATTGACTACACCAGCAATTAATAGAAAAATGGCAGAGAAAGAACAAAGTCAAATTATGACATTTAAGGAAAAAGAAAATGACTCCATTGAAGATATGTGCACGTATCTTAAACATTGCTAATCAATGCACCTTTGTTATGAAACCAGTATGCTTGCAACATTTTTACAGAATTAAACTAGCGTTCTAAGAGTTTCTGTGAGCGGTGTGTATCTTCCTGTGTATATATTGCTGTCAAACATAAAAATCCTAAGTATAATATTAAAAAGAGAATTTGGACAGATTTAGGTTTCTCAGCACTTCATTGAACACAAACACATTTCCCTTGGTAACATCACGGAAGACACAGACGTGGCGTGAGGCTTAATGATGAAGCTTAGAGTCTGCTCACGATTATAAATGCTCAATGTAAATGAAGCAGAGACAGAATGAGCTCCTGGGGGGGTCACTGTCAGCTTCAGCCAAGGTGTTGGATAGTTGAGGGTCAGTCCCAATGAGGTGCAGGGTGTAAATGGATGCATACGAATATAACAGGTTATACTGTTCTGTGCAGAACATGCATAGCATTAGCTGCAGACAGGATGTACAGAGAGCATGACTAACAAGATGCAGTGATACAAGTGCAAGCAAAAAGCAGAGTTCAGGCAGGGCACCAAGTGTGTGTGGAGGGGGGTGGGCTGGAGAATTAACTCCGTAAGGTGCTACTGAGCACATGGACAGCCGTGGGGAAGAAGCTGTTCCTCAGCCAGCTGGTGTGGCAGCAGAAGCTCCTGAGAGCCTCCTGGATGGGAGATGGGTGAGCAGTATGCTGGATGGTTTAATCCACTCGTTAGAGAGTCTTCTGTCCTGCTTCTGTACAGCTGTGGTATCATATTGAGATGCAATATCTGAGGAAGGTATCTCAATGGTAGAGCAGTAGAAATTCACTGGAATGAACCTCCTTAAGTAGCCTCAGAAAGTAGAGCTGCTTATGTGTCTTCTTATCCTTCCATCCTTCCATCCATCCATCCATCCATCCATCCATCCATATTCCAAACCGCTTATCCTACTGGGTCGCGGGGGGTCCGGAGCCTATCCCGGAA
>JAODJX010000027.1:1141962-1152085 GCA_026776945.1 Isichthys henryi | reverse complement strand
TTGGACTGTGGGGGGAAACCGGAGTACCCAGAGGAAACCCCACAACGACATGGGGAGAACATGCAAACTCCGCACACTTGTGACCCAAGCGGAGACTCGAACCTGGGCCCCAGAGGTGTCAGGCAACAGTGCTAACCACTGCACCACCATACCGCCCCCGCACACATACATATACAGACATAAACACACACACACAGACACACACAGGCAGACAGACGCAGACAGACAGACAGACACATACACACACAGGCAGACAGATGCAGACAGACAGACACACACCCACACACATACAGGCACAGACAGACACAGACACACACACAAACAGACAGAGGCAGACAGACGCAGACAGACAGACACACACCCACACACATACAGGCACACAGACACACAGGGACAGACAGACAGACACAGACATACACAGACACACAAGGACAGACAGACAGACACACACAGGCAGACAGACAAACAGACAGAGGCAGACAGACGCAGACAGACAGACACACACACACACAGGCACAGACAGACACACACACACAGGCAGGCAGACAGACAGACAAACAGACAGACGCAGACAGACACACACACCCACACACACACACACAGGCACAGACAGACACACAGGGACAGACAAACAGACAGACGCAGACAGACACACACCCACACACACACAGGCACAGACAGACACACAGGGACAGACAGACAGACACAGACATACAAGGACAGACAGACAGACAGACACACACACACAGGCAGACAGACAGACAAACAGACAGAGGCAGACAGACAGACACACACCCACAGGCACACACACAGGCACAGACAGACACACACACACAGGCACAGACAGACACACACCCACATACACACAGGCACAGACAGACACACACCCACACACACACAGGCACACACACAGGCACAGACAGACAGACACACCCACACACACACAGGCACACAGGCACAGACAGACACACACCCACACACACCCACAGGCACAGACAGACACACACCCACACACACAGGCACAGACAGACACACACCCACACACACACAGGCACAGACAGACTCACACACACACAGGCACAGACAGACACACACACACACACACACAGGCACAGACAGACACACGATAACTGATTCCTTTTGTGATATGAACACTGGAAATGTTTCAGGACTTTGTAGAGGGGTGGCTATACTGTCCCACTTCCCTCTTGCCATTCATTCACTTCTCTCCACCTCTTTCTGCTCCCCTTTTGACCTTTCTTACCTAGATCTTCATTTCTTTCCTTCGCGCCTCAGCATCTCCTTTCCATGTGTTCGCTCCGGCTGCACCTTTGCCTTCATTCTGAATCAGCTTTGTCTTTATCCCCTGTACCGTCTCTGCCTTTCTGCCGCTGTCATTGTTGAAACAGACAGTAACAATGACATCTCAATGACCTGCTTACCCCTCAAGGCCCTTTAATACATCCCTTACTATCTATTTATAAAATCAATGAACATTAATACTCCAAAAGACGTTAATGTGCCAGAGAATAAGATCTTTGTCACTTTTATAAGTTATTTATGAGGAAATTCCCTGATTAGTGAGTTGATCCTGTAAAACCTTTAACAATAAACATTCCCATTAATAACTAAATATCATATATATCATATATAATGAACAAAATAATAATAATAATATTACAAAGGCGTAAGAAGTTTTCAACCCCATTACATTGCATCGCTGAAGATTTCGTGCTAATCTGTTGCTAATGTGCTGATGCTAACATCTATCAGTGCGCCACATGGAATTATCCAACTGGGATATTTTTGTAATTCATAGCTACAGTAACACTTTCTTGTAAAATCCTGTTAACTATGAGTTTTCCCCCTAACAATGTCCATATGTGCATAAAAAAGACAAAACATTCATAGAAAGGGAGACACTTGCAGTGCCATGCTGTTCTGAACACTTTGATGATGTCAGTTCCTCATAAATGATGTCAAATGGATCATACCATTATTTTATGGGGAGGGGAAAGTGGTTGCATTATAGGGTTGAATGAACACAAAGACAATGGCACACAATTCTGTATTATATAAGTCTTGTTCAGAGAAATTGTTTAATGCATGAATTATGGGCATCTGAATTCAAAAAGTGTAGTATTATTTAACATTGTTTACACAAAATGAATAATGTTGTTGTCATAATAGTTAATTGGGACAGTCAAAATTCCAAATGGTCTAAGGAACAACAAATGTTCAGATAAATTTAGATTTTAATCTCTGTTCTATTGCACATTAAAAAAATGCAAGACTTGGATATGCACAAATTGATGTGTATTTTTACCAATGTTCTGAAAAGTCTTATCAGTAGTATTGGACATCAGAAGTACTTAAAAAGCACCAAATTTGTAGAATGACCTAAAACATCACGTCGTATTATGGTCTTATTCTCCTTCTGGTCAAGACACCCCTCTATTTCCAGCAAGGTCTACATTTGGGGTTTGTATTCTCTCTTGTGTTTGTGTGCGAGTTTTCAATGGGCGCAATGGTTTCCCATCCCGGTCGGAAAGCTAGCATCTCAAGACAGTCCAGTGTGTGTGTGTGTGTGTATGTGTGTGTGTGTGTGAGAGAGAGAGAGAGTGCCCTGCAATGCACTGGCACCCCATCCAGAACATCTCCTTCCCCATGTTCTGTGCTTCCTGGAGGCTGCGGGCTCCCTGTGATCCTGTACAAGAAAAGCAGTAATGCACAGATAGGTCTGCTTTCACATTAAAATGTATTAAAATGAATGAATGTATTATTCTTAGATAAAAGCATGTTGCATGGGGGCTGGCATATCAGAGACCTGCAGCCCCCTTGGTAATCCTGGGCACTTAGCAGAGAACTCGCAGTCAGACGATGAAATGACCCATCAGGGTTTTCAGTGCCTGCCATGCTTTTGAGGACAAAGGCTTCAGAGCCGCTTCTCCAAACGAACTGGCTTGTTTGCGACAAAGCAGCGGAGGGCCAGGGGAGACGGCAGGAGACAAGCCAGGAGAAAATGACTTCTTTGAGCCCCTTATGCGTGCAGAGCCTAAGGTGAGGTGAAGTGGCTGGCCTGCAGTGCACAGCAGCCACCAGCAGAGGGCCTCTCTAAATGCGCTCAGCCCAGATTTTGAGTTTATTTGTCACTCATCTGAATGTTTATTTGTCTTTGGAGTTTCTGTAAACTTTTGCTTCCTAGGGATTTTAGAGTTAATGAAAAAACAGTTAATGCAACCAGTGGGTTGGGACACGAGCGCTTAGATGTCAGACCGTTTGACTTCGCTCCGATGAAGATTCGTTTTTGTCACTGACAGTCCTGGCTGCGTTAAGAGGGCTGTCTTTGGATGAGATGCTGGGAGAGATGGCATGAGAGAGAATAAGAGTTTATTTGGCGACCAGACAAACACTTTTTGAATAATATCAGCATTCTGTCAAAAGGTAATATTACTTTTTACCAGTTTTATGCGGCTGGATGGTTATACAGCTGTGATTTTCTTGTCAAGGAATCAGCCAAGAATATAGCAGCAGACCTTTCACGAAGCCCCTTCAGATCTGCAAAACTGTCAGGCCCAAATGATTAACAGCGCCCCTCTCACCCATTGAAGTTATCTGAGCGTGCCAGCATGGCGTCTCAGCTCTGGGCCTGGCTCTGACCTGTTTTGTACTGCAGAACAGTACAAAAATCCGCTTTTGAACAATGGATGGAACCCGTATTGGGCCGCTCATTCCCCATGGCTCTAGTTGGATTTGCTCCACCCGAAACAGGGAGCCCAACTGCAGGAAGTCTGAGCAGGGTGCCTAAAAGGTCAGCTTCGCTTTAGGCGTCCCAGGGGCGGGCAGGCCCTATCATGGCAGAGCAGTGCTGTGAAGAAGAGGCGAGAGAGAGAGAGAGAGAGAGAGAGAGACATGAAGAGATTTCTTCTGGCTGAGATAACACCAGCATGCAATTGGAAAAAGAAAGACTTTTGTGTGTGTGTGTGTGTGTGTGTGCACAAAATGAAAAATTCCACAATCTGATGTCAGATTAGGCTTTCCTTTAAATAGACCCTGACATTTCTCTCTCTCTCACAGGGGGTATTTTATTTTGGCCATTCTCCTCACCTGAAAGCTGCTTTGTATGCACATATGTTTATGCTGGATACTTGCTTCATCCCTGCATATTACTCATCATAGCGACCATGCCCGGGCCCTTAGCAACGGCGATGATGTGGTACCGTCCGCCACCTGCGGAGGGCCTGCTGGAAATGGGCTGCACGAAATGAAGCCGAGCTTCAGAGATCCTCGGTCTGCTCTTCTGTGAGCTGAGGCTTGCTGGGTTTCTGACCTGCTGGGTCCTCCTACTACAGTTGGTGCTGATGCTTCAGGGAGATCTGAAGATACCGCATCCTGCTGCTTTGCTCTTATGGCGACCATCGCTCATGAGGATGGATTTACAGCAGATTAAATTCAAGTTAACGGGCTTTAGGGGGTAAACATGGTGCATTTAAACCTGTATGCCACCGGCTTCTCTGCCTTTATGCAAGTGATGCTTAGCATTCCACCTCCACCTCCATCATCTGACACCTTACACACCAGCGTTTCTGAGTCTTGGCTTGCTCCACCCCTGCTTGTTCATCTAGAGGTACTGACATGTCTGTTTCTGAAGGTAGCAGGCATTCAAGGTGCTTAACGGCCTTTTGGTTAAGCTCCCTGAAGAATTCCTGGTTCAATATAAACAGACAGGAACATTTGAGTCTGACTTTTCAGCCTGTAGAAGTAGGGGAAGCTTTACTTAAAGACACTTTAAATGCACATTGTGGCCCAAACCAGGCGCACTGACATATATAAATCTATTGGCCCCCTGGAATGGTGTAGAACGTACCATCGTGGTATAATTAGACTTTACTGTTATGGCTATTCTAATGGAGACTGATAGGGTTGTTTTCTCTTATGGTTGTGGATGTGTGTTCTCATTATGGTCAGGTGGTTCAAAGAATCCAGGCTCTGGAAGACTGCATTGCTGTGCAGTGATATCGTAGATGTCAACATGTGTTGGGATGGCTGTAGAACAGGAAGTGTCCCGCTCGTACCCTCCACCCCTCCCAAACTCCCATCTTAAATTCCCTTTTGAAGAACGTGCCAACAGCTGGGCCCCCGTGGTGGGATGAACTCGCTGTCCTGCTAATTAGTGCCACTGGAGTGACAACCATTGTCTTTCCACAGATGGCTTGGCTTGTCTGATGGAGTGTGTTGTGGTGGGGGGGAAGGAACAAGGTTTGTGCTGACAAGGGAATCAGTTTATTCCCACCATAACCAATAATACCTCCTCATTCTCACGCTTATAAAATACATAACATTAGCGTATTAGCAATTAGCAGTGATTGCAATGAGAGAATCTTGGTTGTAGAAGGTCGGTTGCAGGGTGCTAGTAAGTTTAGCCTGATAGCTTCCCTTGCATGTCTGATTGCCTTTTGTGTATTCAGTGACTGCGGTGAACCGAACAGTAAAAGTATGGAAAAGAGTGACCCTGAAGGTGTTGGCTGTTATGGTAACTGGTCCATCGGAATTTATATCTGATCAGATGTCTGTAGCACAGCAGCCACTGAGGGTGACCAAACAACACAATTGCTGACTCACTTAATTGTCCCACAGTTTGATTGGTCCTCTTCTGTTTGATTGAATATGCATAACTCACTGCTCTGGCCAATGGGATGTTGTCATACTTTTAGCATAAATGGGAAATTCCTCCCCATTTAGCATAATGGGAAACTTTCCATTGGCTGAGGAACCCATCAAGTATGATTTGAGACACTTTTAATCTCTTTTGTTTGATGTATGTGGAGTTTCAAGGAAGGCAGTATAGATTCAGGCAGGAAAAAAAAGTGGAAATCCGATGAAGCTGATTCGAGTTCCCACATTCCCACTCTTTAGCTAGACGGGAAGCTGATGCATCCTTCTGGCGCGAATTTGTAAAAGCTTGGAGAGGTAATTAATTAAACTGTTGTGGCACGTAATTATCACCCAGTCTATAAGTTTTGCACCTTGTAATTCCTTAAGCACTGGAATCCATTTAATGGGAGTTTGACGCAGGATTATATTAACGGGATTTCAGTATTAGCATCTTTAACTTCTTGCCGTAGTGTTTTTTTTTGTATGTGATGCTGTTTTCACACACACACACACACACACACACACACACACACACACACACACACACACACACACATAATTAACACAATCGTGAATGTGCAAACCCTTATTATTGATGTACTGGTTAAGAGAATGAGTTGGTGGAGCAATCAAAGCCATTTTAAGGTCTGTTAGGCCTACTTCCAACTGCTACCTATTCAGGGAGCCCTGCAGGCCATCGCAGGCAGCATATGACCCCTTATACCCTGGATGTCGGTACTATACCTGGCCTCACTCTCCATATCAGGACAAATGCCAGGGTCAGAGTATATCTCACTTTCGCCTTGTTGATAAATCCTTTATTGGCCATTTGCACAAGTACCACATCTCTTCGCCCACCCCATCTTGCTCTTCATAGCTTGGGGGGTCACAGCGCAGGGTCAGCCATTGTGCGGCACCCTTGAAGCTGGGGGTTAAGCAGAACAGTCACATGTCTGTGGGCCCTTGACCAAGTGCCAAGGCTGGGGGGCAAACCAGCGATCTTCTGATCACGGGCTGATCCGCTGGGTCTCCTTGTCGGCACTCCAAACGAATGCCACTTGTTTACTGACAGAGCAATGTGACCTTGTCTTTGAGCACTGGCGAGTCTGGATCAGAGACCCGCTCGTGTGGTTTCCATCTCTCGGGCCATACGGTATATTTTTGTACTTTACATTCAGTCTGGGCTTTAGGTTCTGACACGGCAGCGGTGAAAAACGACAGAGTGGGTACTTAATATGCTTATTTATGCTGTCGGAATGCATCTACACCTGCGGTACCAGAGCAACGGATTTAATGAGACAGCGGAACATGCTGGAAGTGCATTAGGAGGGACTGTGCTCCTTTCACACTTCGTGATTTTGCTTCATGGCCACTCGCTGAGGTTTATGTACTCACTCAGTACTCCGAGGCACTTCAAAAGGACTGCAAAGCACTATAAGGAAAAGTTCATTCCCATACTTTGCATTTTGATGGGTTTGAAGCCTTTGGAACTGGGCCAGTGAGAAGGCAGCGGTACCTTTACTGAGAGGTATTTCCCCAATAAGGACGTACTACTCCTGTGTAGCAGCTGATAATGAGACGGCTGCTACTTGTGTCATTTGATATGATGTCATGCAATCAAAACATTTTAGACATGTGATTAGGTAGCACTAAAAATGTAGGGGCGGTACGTAGCTCATACTTTGATCAGAAGGTTGACGGTTTAAGTCTCTGCGTCGGCAGGGTAATTTCGAGCCAATAACCCGAGTTGCTCCAGGGATTGGCTGATCCAGCTTTTTTTGGATAAAAAAAAGTACACTAAATAAATAAAAAAGTAAAAAGTTTTTATGCTGTATTCATATGATTTGGAAGACTGAAGGCCGTAAATGTAATATGTGTTCAGAAGAATGTGTATTGAATGTGAAACACGGGTTGACATTACACAGCACTCGCATGCAGCTTGTAAATAAAATAAATGGTCTTCGCTTGACCCCGCCCCGTTCTGGGATGTCTGTGCCATACCATCATTTTACACTTATGTGAGTTTTTATTATAAGCCCTTAAGTGTTCACACAGGAGGTGAAATCTGCCACCTTTCAGTGATTACTGTAGTTTGCCTTCGCACATTGCGTTGGCTTAAAAGCATCCCAAATGGTTCAGCTGGCCCATGCACGCCTCCACACTGGCTGCCTGCTGAGCACCCCCAACGCCTCCTCACCTCTTACGATTTCATCTGTTCCTGTTCTCGTTTATAAAATCTGCTGGAGTTTACAGCGCCTCTTGCTGGCAGGCCGGGGCAGTGCCGCCAGATTGCTGAGCAGGATTGTCGCAGATGTAACAGCCTGACACATGTGTATGCACAGGAGTTCAATGAGTACCTATTACAACTAACCACAATTTTTTAGTTTTGTTTTATTTATTAACTTAAGTTTTGTTTGTTCAAACTTAAATAAATGACATACAATCAAAAGCACCACATCAGTATTATAATGGGATTTCAGCAAACAATTAAACCTGCAGCATTTGTGTTTATCTGTGATGGAGGGACAAGCGTGTGATATTGGGGAAGAAATAAAACCAATCTTTGACACTCGATAGAATTCGATCGCATGAAGCGCAAACGGAGGCTGCTTATCGCTCTCACATGCCTTCAGTGCGTGTTAACGAGGCCGCTTTGAGCGACATCCTGCAGTCGAAATTAATTTCTTTTATCGCAGTGCGAAGGCTTTGAAATTTCAATCACGCTGCCGCATATTCAGAGTGATTATGATACCGGCTTAAGACATTAAAGAGCCGTCAAACGGATTGGTGAAGGGGAATGACGTTATCCGAGCGAAAGCATGTCGACGGGGAAATTCGCTTTCTCCGTAGCACGGATATCGCCATTTGTGGGAAATTACTGGGCAAATCCCCTCATTCCTACAAATGTAAAACTCGATGGAGAGGCCTACAGCTTATTCCCCAGCGGCACTAATCCTAACGCTGAGGAAGAACCCGGGAAAAGGAAGCTTCTTCTCTAGTCGAAGTATTTTTTCCTTTGATGTGCTCGGTAGATGAGTGTATTACACCCACTCTGAGGTCAATAAAAAAAAAAAAAACAATGTAAAATTGAAATCGTAAACAGGGACGCTTGTATAATGAAGCAGAACGGGAGAAAGCAGTGGAAGTGAGTACTCGCCAGACGGGTGTTGATGGAACAACGGCCCTGAGGCTCAGACACGTCAACGACAACTGATGCAGTGTAAGCGGAAAGGTGCGCTCCTCACTGGGGCTGCCTCACCCCCCACCAGCATTGTCACTAGTGGAGCCAAAAACACTTGATTTCTTTTAGATGTAACTTGTGGTTCTCTGCCTTTCCCTTGTGTGGGTACCAAGACTGGCTAGAAACAGCAACTGTGATGTTCGCCTACTTTGTATTTTTTGTAGTTAGGCGAGGAAAAAAATTCTATTCATAGTATGACAGCGGCACTCACGCGTGGGGATGGCTAATAATGTTAGCGGAAGCGACTTAAATAGTCACGCTAGCTGAATGTGTGACAGCGTGTCCCCCTGTACTCTTACTATGGGAATCTGGGAATGACTCACCGGCGCTGAAGTCACAATTAAGTGAGACTTAACGCGGCCGTTGACCCTGTGAGTTGAAACCCGGAAACATCACCATGGTAACCTCGTTCTGGCGACAGTGCTTAAGTCGGAGGATGGGAGGCGTGGAATCGGAGACCTGGCCGGGGGTCAGGGCTCACAGAGAGGAAAATGTTCAGAAAGCTGGGCTGGTTCAGAGGAGCCCGATTTGTCGCTCCACCTCCTAACCCCCGACGGTAAATGAGGCTGGGGCTTAGAGGTCCTCAAATCCTCTGCCGATAGATTTCCTCTCATCGCTAAACGCTTTTGAAGCACAATCTCTCAGACTCAGGGGAGCTGCCATCTTTGCTGGGGCCTCCTGGGTTCCTTCATATGCTTTTGTGCTTCATTCCAGCAGCTGGAGGTTTCACACGAAGCCTCTGTATGTATGGTGGTAGTTCTGGGTTTGGGTTCATGTTCTGCTGGCTAAATTCCTCCTGCCCCCCCGAGCCCCTCCCAAAACTGTATTCCTTCCCTAAACCACTAAAGGTTATCATGGCAGAGATAAACCTGGCCCTAATTCAGCTCGTCTCAGCTTTTCACACACCTGTCCTGCTTTTCTTCAATCAGTCCCCTCACCCTTGGTTTGCCTCCATTCAAGATTAAAGGTCTTTATTTGCCTTTATTTCAGACTTTGCTGAGACAGATATTTGTCTTTTTAGCACAGAGTCTCCAATCTCCAGTATATCTATAGAAAGTGGGCTGTTTTTAATTTTTTGTTCCGCCGGGCTACGTCTGAAGCATGTGTTCAGTGGGAGGTCGACCCCCCTTGCTGCTGTTCCCCGTGAGTTGGGGGGGGGGCGCGGGGGGGGGGGGGGGGGGGGGGGGGGGGGGGGGGGGGGGGGGGGGGGGGGGGGGGGGGGGGGGG
>JAODJX010000027.1:1100638-1125133 GCA_026776945.1 Isichthys henryi | reverse complement strand
ACGACATGGGGAGAACATGCAAACTCCGCACACATGTGACCCAGGCGGAGACTCGAACCCAGGTCCCAGAGGTGTGAAGCAACAGTGCTAACCACTGCACCACCATGCAGTTTTATTTAATTTAGTTGAATATAAACAGTAGATTGTGCTAATAACTAAACACATCTCGGTTTAAGATGTGAACACTGGATCAGGAACTATCGCTTTGGGAAGGCTGGTTATTACTTTGCACCAGTAGATATTCCCTAACCAGCTCTTACCTGGGCGCTCGTAGCACAATGCTGAGTCTCAGTGCAGAAAATGGATGATGCCAGATTCCTGTACCTTATTCCGGCAGATCATTATACTCGGCCCTGAAATAAGTGCCTTCCCCACTCCATCCACAGGCTCTCCATCGTCCTTCCACCGTGTGTCTATAAATCTATTACAGGCAGAGACAGGAGGTGGCTGGAGATGGGTGGCGAGGGAAGGGGGGGGGGGGGCTTTTCCTGCAAAGAGCTGAGAAAATGGTAAGCAGCCCCTCGCTGCGAGCCGACAGACGGCGAGCACCCAGACAGCGCGCCCCAGAGCCGCAGCGCTAAACGGAACCGCCGCTTTGGCGAGTCTCTCCCCACGCTTCTTAATTCACATCAGCAGGGAAGCACGGAATTTGATGCCGGATCAAAGTGCAGTCATCACTGAAGCCCAGACTGACAGGTTACATCCTTGAGCACATCTCGAGTCCCCCTTCTCTGAGATAATCGTCCTAGAACAGAATGGTCCTAACAGTATATATGGAAATGTTGAATGAAGAGTTATTCACTACTAGCAGTGACTGCCAGTTCGAGCCGTGCCACTGCAGAGCCAAGCATGGCGTTCGGACCAGATACGGTGGTGAGCTGAACCTGGGTCACCTGTTAAGATTCTTACCCCCTGAGAGAAGTAGAAGGCGGCGATGCCCAGGGGCCAGAAGCAGCAGAGCATGGAGAAGATGGCCAGGCCCAGGTGGTCTCGTGGTGGAACCATGACGAAGTTGTCCTCGCTCTCGCTCTCGCTGGAGCAGTCGCTCTGGGATGGGGGTCGGAGGGAGCAGTACAGGGGAAGTCAGAGAACTTGTGAGAACCTTATCAACCATATTTGGGCAAAGAGCCCATCCTTGCTTAAATTAGGAGCTGCTCATATCTATCTTAGGCAAGCGTGACGTAGGGCAGAAGTTACTGCTGTATGTGAGACACAAACATTAAGCTAGATTCCCTTCTAACCAAAAAGGCAAAATAGTACATAAATACCTTACGCAAATACCTGGACATCAGTCACATATATAATATTGAAAATTTCTCTGAAGGCAATAGACAGGCAGCTGACTGCTGGTGATCCTTATGGGTCAGGGGTGACCCCAGAGGGCTCCCAAAGTTCTGATGGAAACTCGTCACTTACAGTGCGGAGCTTTTACCTCTGTAGGTCTCTCTACCATCTGAGCCATCTGCTAAAGTATGCTAGGAATCATAAATATTTCAGTTTTTATCTACTGGGGAGTATCTAGCTTTTAGTGCACTTGCCCTCAAGTGTCAATATTTCCACCCCCTCCAAAAAAACAGTCTCTTAGGTGTTGCAGTTTCACGCTGGTTGGAGATAGCTAACACCGTCAGGGTGTTTAAATCCGGCCGTGCATCCTGATGCACGCTCTCCTGTGCTATATCTGTGGGCACACTGGCAACGTGGTGCTCTTAATACCTAGAGTGCCTGTAGCTTGCTCTCCCAGAGGGGCTTTCAGTGAGAAGTTGCTGAGAAATCAGACAGAGAGGCAGCTAAGTGTATTTGGCGTGATGATGCTGCTGGTGGCCATCTTCCGGCTGATATGTTTAGGGTTAACGCTTTTTTGTCTTGGTGGTAAGAGGAAAGAGTCTGAGAGGTGCTCAGGTTTGTAGCGCACACTTGGCACTGCAGGCACTGCAGGCTTGCCCACTGCAGCCCAGGGCTGTACAATATTATAATTTTTATCGGTAATTGATGATATCAGACAGTAACCCGGTGTCTGACAGTGACTAGTTGATGATTACTGCCTTTGCTGGGGAGGTACACTTAGGCTACAGACCACGCAAGATTTATACAGAAAGATTTATAATTTGGCTTTCAGTTCAGGCTTCTAGTCTACATTTCCGATGCAGCTTATAAAAACGTTGCTATCCTTTAACTTCTAATATGGTACGCAAAGGTATCAGGGCATGTAAACGTTGGTTATAATGGTTGTATGTGGCTTGGGCTTACCGTAAGTTTGTGAACCACTACTCATAATTAAATCCGGCCCACGGAGGTTAAAAAGATGGCAATCGGCACTGTTAATCGGCACTGTTAATCAGCACTGTTAATCGGCACTCCACCCGCCAGTCGGCAAGGTTTAACAGTAACTATTTAGTGGATTAGCCATAAATCATTTTTTCATGCTTTCATATTTTTCTTTAATAGTAAGTAATGTCCTGCTTGGTGCCAAGTGTGTGTGTGTGTATGTGTGTATGAGAAGGATATCGCCCAGCTCTACCCCACCCCCCTGGCCCCCAGCGCAGACCTTCCAGCATGGTCAGCATGCGCTCGCTCGCCTCCTACGCAGGGCGGCTCTTTGGCACAGTGGATGGGCCGGGAGTTAGGATAGGAAAATGCAGGCCTGGATTCAGCTGCTGTGTGAAAAGCACTTTCAGACTGCTAGCGATTCTGTGGCTCTCTGGGCTCACAATAACAGGGGCTGTATGACGTTGGATCTGTGTGTTTGGGTCTGTGAGCTTCGCTTTTCATCGCAAGGTTGACGTTAGTGTGTGAATAACTTCCCCTAGCAGCTCAGGACAGGTAAAAACACAGCTTTGATCCAAGGACTTGCCGTGATACTCAGTTACATTAATTACCATCATACTAATAAGTGCCTTCAAAAGGTATCTTTTTGCATGGAGACATCAAGACCATTTTAAACAGTCAACATGCAAGTTTATTTATTTATTATGAATGGAGGAAGATTCTTATTAACATTATTTGGCAATGAGATTACATGATATATTTTATAGTTTATGGTGTCACCGTGCTAGGTAAATAAACTATAGTTGTCACCAACTCATGTATTATGTGACCTTCCCACTAAGAATGTTGACAATAAACACCAACATTTGTCTAAAACCTACAGGGCTTCTCAAACTAACTGGCCATATTCCATGTTGTTGCCCCCTGCTGGAAGTGTTGAGTGCTGCTCTAGGGATGCATCTCTTCCTCAGTCAAGGGATTCACAAATCACTTCGCCCTCGATCAGCAGGATAAACGGTGGGCAGAATGTCTCAGCTATAGGCACCCAGGTTTTCCTTGCCATCACATTCTGACTGCCGTGGAGGATGGACCCTCACCACTTGGTCTGACATCCTGAATGCTTGGCATATCCACTTGAGCTCCTCCCTGTCATTTGACCTCAATGGTTTTTAGGGGGCACGGCCCTGAATTTTTACGACACCATCTTTGCCTTGACTAACGTCCACTTCCACATTCAGTTCCCATGATGATGTGGAGGCCTCAGTTTTTACAGTGATCCTACAGGTACCACTTTGCACTGTGTGGCCACAACCCCTCCCTGTTTGGGAGAGTCCTCATTTCCACCCCCATTGTTTCTCTAACCCGGTAAATACACACTCTTACAGACACGTGGATGACCAATCCATGACAGCAAGGCATGCAAACTCCTGGACGTGCCATACATGCAAGCCAGCCATCCGCCAATCAGTAAATGGCATCATACCTCCTTCCCATCCAAGCTTTTAGGTGAAAACTGCATTTCTGATTGTATTATGATTGGATCACAGGATAAGCTGGCTGTCTAAAGGTCTTGCGTAAGTCATGTGATGCCATCTGGGTCTGTCTTACCAAATAACTGCACATACCAATTTCCTCCAGTACCACCGGGGGTGCCATCGGAACCTGCAATTACATACAAGCAGTGTGCTGCAGAGCCTCGATCACTGCAAACACAGCAGGAAGTGCATAGAACAGACAATCCAGCACTGATGCTATCGATGGGGCTGTACGAGGAGGTCTGCTAAAGCTAACCTGTTCAATAATGCTCCTAATACAGGCCATTGTTCCCCATGTTCTCTATGCAGCACTTGTTTAATGAGGTGCAGCTGTTATTTTTACCCACCACCTGGGTTGCCAGCCACCCATGTAGTCGGGTAAAACACATCAAAGTAACGTAGTAGAGAGGCCCAGTCCTCCAATGGGCAATCACAACAGGCACCTAAAAATGGGCAATCACAACAGGCACCTTATAACAGGCAATCACAACAGGCACCTAAAAATGGGCAATCACAACAGGCACCTAAAAATGGGCAATCACAACAGGCACCTAAAAATGGGCAATCACAACAGGCACCTTATAACAGGCAATCACAACAGGCACCTAAAAATGGGCAATCACAACAGGCACCTAAAAATGGGCAATCACAACAGGCACCTAACAATGGGCAATCACAACAGGCACCTTATAACAGGCAATCACAACAGGCATCTAAAAATGGGCAATCACAACGGGCACCTAAAAACGGGCAATCACAACAGGCACCTAAAACATCCTGCATTGGGCTCCGCGTGCCGATGAGGGCCTCGGCTTCTTCACGGCAGGATGTCAGTCTCAGGATGTGTTTCCGGGCAGTTTAGCTTTCGAATCGAAACAAACCAGCAGGATTTCAGGTGCAGATGGGCTAGGGGTGATTGCTGCACCCGACATTCTCTCTCCCATATTCAGTCTGCGGCCAAAACGAGAATATTGTCGTGCTTATTTATTCGTATCGTTTGCTGCTTGGCGGCGTGTGGCGTTGACGGGCATGTTTACTTTAACACATCATATGATGGGGGATGGAGAATGACTGGACCAATAGGGAATGAGGAGAACGTACAGGATACAGGAGGGGGGATGGAGAGATAGAGAGAGTGGGAGAGAGAGAGAATTCGCTGAGAATAAGAGCAAGGAGGGAAAAGCTTCATGTATGCTGATTCCTTTCTTACTCATACTGTTAGCCATGTGCTAAATCTTGCCGCAGGTTTTAAGCCTTAGGAAGGTCTATCTTTGGTAACCTCTAAGTTATATTAAAATATTTTTATTCTGCTAAGTAAAATTGATGGGATTCCTTAACCTTTAATAGTGTTAATTACCCTAGAACTACTTTCTTGGCAGTCTCATTAATTATGACACCGCAAAGGAGGCTAGCTGGTGTAAGGTTTCTAGTAATTCGCGATTATCCCCCCCAAAGCATGCGGTGCAAAACATGACTCCCATGTGTTTCCTTGTCCGGAGGGTCAAAGTGCTGGACATTCACACAAGAATCCTCCCCCCAGGTGCAGATAACCTGAAAAAAGTAGCCCAGTGATTACACCCTCAACCTGGCAGCAATGTGTCATTATGGTCCATTGACTGGGAGGCCTTTATGGTGTTCCCAAGCTGTCATGGGCTTATACCCCATATCCACAGAGAAAATGATTGCCATAAGCTACAGCAAACAACCTAAGGAAAGGGCTTATATATGAAAATCAAGTATTTCTTCAGAAGATTACTTCTTCAGTTGCTAGTTAGAATCCATACCAGAAGGTTGTTAGTTCACGTCCTACAGTAGGGGAGGGCGCAGTGCTTTATGAGCCATGAGCAAGACCATCCATCCATCCATTTTCCAAACCGCTTATTCTTACTGGGTAGCGGGAGGTCCGGAGCCTATCCCGGAAGCAATGGGCACGAAGCAGGGAACAACCCAGGATGGGGGGCCAGCCCATCGCAGGGCACACTCACACACCATACACTCACTCATACACACCTATGGGCAATTTAGCAACTCCAATTAGCCTCAGCAAGTTGTGACTCAGGCGGAGACTCGAACCCAGGTCCCAGAGGTGTGAAGTGACAGTGCTAACCACTACACCACCATGCCGCCCCCCCCAAGCAAGACACTCCAGTAAAATATCCAGCTGCATAAATGGGAAGCATCCGTCGCCCTGGGTGATGACATCCGTAACTCGACAGGAGGCAAATGCCTGGCCGGACTAGTCGCATGCAGATGTGTGCACGCCATCAGCATCGCGCTCGTGTTCTGCATGGGTGTGTAGCCTTTCCCAAGGCCAGTAACACGCACCCAGCATCACGGATCAGAGCAGGCCTCACCGCGGGACAAACCCCCAGGAGCCCCCTGCTCTTCTATCAGACGCGGTGCCAAAAATCCCCCAGATGAAAGTCCCCCAGACCCTTTCATCCCCTCCCCTAATAAGAAGACGAGAGTAAGAAGACGAGTGGGAGATTCATGGAGACGTGCAGGGCTGGGTGCCAGGCTGATGTCGTGCCTCTGGTCCTGTCACCCCATATCCCCCCCCACTAATGAGGGAGCCCAAGCCACGTTCTGGTTGAACGCTGCAGCGGTTTTGGCGTTAATCAGACGGATCCTTCTGGGATCCTGGCCCAGAGACCCTGCAGTGAGTTGGGGCGGCTGATTCGCCCTCTCCACTTCACTCATCAGGAAGCATCAAGGTTGGAGGTGAGTCCTGTCGTGCCTCGGGACTCGTGGGCAGGGAAAACCTCCATGGCCCCGAAATGGACTGGACCTCCTGCCTCTGGTACCACACCTCCACGGTGGGAGATCATTTGTGTTTTTTCTTTTTCTTTCAGCAGAAGGTGGCTTGGCCACTGTGTGGGTTTCACAGCATCGTATGCTGGTGTCGTGCCTGTCTTTCTGTTCCTGCTCGATGGTGGCCGGCTCTTCTCATTGCACTCCTCACTTTTGCCCAGCAAAATTACTACTGACTGGCTAGCTACACAAGACACAGAGAATGAATTCAACAACAATAATAATAATGAATTTCCCTGAGAGACGAAAAACTGCCAGTCATTGCTAGAAACATAGGTGCCCGATAGGACTCGTCCTCATTGAGAAGGGAGAGAATATGGAACATAAAGCTTCCAGGATGTATAATTGACCATGGCAGCATTGGAGGTCTTCCTTGCTCAGTCCTGGGCTGCTAGAAGATGTAGTAGCTACTTTTTAAAAGTAGGCGGATTCTAGGAGAGAGAGAGTAGTAATTTCACCGTAGTTTTGTTTAATGTAACAAAACGTGTGTGTGTGTTGGGGGGGCGTGGAGAAGTTCAGGTCCAGAAAGTACAAATCCAGACCAAGATTTTGTTTCAACAAACCAATTGAGTATAAAGAGTCCGAGTCACAGAGGACGCAGCTGTTTGTTGAAACAAAACATTGGTCTGGATTTGTACTTTCTGGACCTGAACTTGCTACCTTTGGCAACAGCCCCCTCATCATACCCACCCAGCTCCCTTCTGATGTCCATGGTTCAGTAAAACGTTCCTCATGTTCAGAGGCCTACGATCACGGGTCAAACCAAAGTACGCTTCCGAAGGTCGGAACTGGGGGGAGGGGCAGGCGGCTCTGCTTTTGAGGGGTGGGTGCACAGACAGCAGCGGACATGGAATAATTGATTTGTTATTCACTGCGACAATGTGGAAAGGGTTATTCCCACAGGAAGCAGCGAAGGAAACCGATGAGCCGTTAGCAATGCAGGCGGATAGCAGCTCTCTGCATGAAATTAATTTTCATGGTCGGCTTGATTATATTAGAGGAGGAATCGAAGCTGTAGGGTGGGCCGCGTATGAAAACGGGTGTGATTTAATAACACTGCCATGCCTGTAATTCTCAGTGCCAGGGACTGACACGAAATGTCAGTCCTTGGTTTGGGTTCCTGCACGACTTTAACATTTTAATATACGGCTATAAATTAGAAAAAAATGAGCATCGGGGAAAAACACCCTGTCTAGCATCAGGTTATAGCAAATGCCCACCTGTATTTAAAGGAGTCTGGAGGCAGAAGATTTTGCAAAACAGGTGTATTTACAAAATTAAAGTAGTCCTCAGTTTTGTAGTGGCAGGGGTGGGGCCATTGCCCCCCCATTTCCTGTATAGTTTATCACTCTCATAACATTGAATGGGACACGTTCCTTCCCCCACTCTGAAGTCATTGTCAGTGACAATGACAGCTCAGGTAGACGCAGCTGCTTTGTGACAGTCCACCCTGCTCCCCCCATGCCATCTCCTTGCAGGATTCCTTGGTCCCTATAATCTTGTTAATGACAAGAATGACTAATTTCATAATGACAATAATCACCATCGTCACCTCAACTATAATAATCATCGGCATATAATATAAAGAGAACCATTGTTTCTTTCCATCACAGTTATAATCATCGTTATATAATAGTGATTGCTAATGATAGTCATTTTGTGTTGAAAATAGATTGTATAACCATCCATTATTATTGAGATTAGTATGGTTTGAAAATGAACAAGCATTGAAGAGTTGTAAATGGATTGTGGTATTCGAATTAACAGCTTGCCTCCCCTTCCAACCAACAATACCATTGAAAAGCCAGGTATGGAAATATTGCTGTAGCCTCCAAAGTATGTGTGCTTATTTTCAACACTGAGTAAAGCAGAGGAAGTCCTTTATGCCATGATGTCTTCCCATAATGGACATGCACAAAGGTTTACACTAGAAAAGGCTATTAGCCTCTCTTGTGGACAAACATAGGTTTGTCCAGTAGTTTAGGATACCAATATATGCCTGAACTTGCTTGTCAAGAAGGAGAATTTCCGCATTATTATTAGTTTGGGGTGACATTCCTGTTTTGATGGGGGTGGGGGGTATATTTTGGGGACTTACTGTGGAACAGAGCAGAGGGGGCCTCCCCAGCTGAGAGCACACTTCCAAGTTTGGGTTTCTGCTTGACTTCAACATTTCAGTATACAACTGCTTCATGATACTTGTTCATTTCTGCTTATGAATCCCCTGGTAAAATATCTACGGTCTGTATGTTTTGTGGATTCTCTCGGTATGAGCAAATGACAGCTGCTAGAGGACAGAGGAGTCCTGGGAAGCCAGTATGTCCTGGGGAGCTGTGGGTGTAAATACACTAGTTGCTAAAATTGTGGAAACACCTAGCATTTTTGGCATTACGCTTTAAAAATTACTACACGAGTACGGGCGGTAATGTTTATACACAATCAAAGAATGTTACAAATATCATACATAAGATGACTAAATAAGTAACTGGAGCAACCGTTGAATAAAGTTTTGCGGTCTCTTAAAATTGGAAGTATTTCCACAATTTTGGCCATTAGCGTATGCTGGGTGTTACACGTACATGCGTAGGCCTGTGTGATTTGTCTCTTTTTTTTCTGCTGGGTCCCATGATTGGTTGACCTTTCTGCCAATCAGCGCCAGCCGACGAATAGCCTGCAATCTGGGAGGAGCAAAATGTTTAAAGATGAGTGCACCCCGAGATGGCTTTTTTTGGGGCTGAAGCTTGTGAAGCTCTTGTTCTTGCCTTTCTTTAAGCCACTTTTGACTTTTATTCATCAAATCTATATGCACAGGGAAAGGCACTGGGTAGGTAGGAGGTGCACACCTACACATCCAAGTAGGACTGTTGATGTTAAACGCACTAGGAAGGTGGGCGGAGGCCAACCCTTCTATATTTTGTTTGGGTAGGAGGTAAGTAGCTCTTTTTCTTTACTTTATTTCTTGATAGTAAAGTTTAGGGTTTTGAAGTCTGTTTTGTTTGTTTCTTTTCCTATCTTTGGCTCCGCCCTTGTCCCTTATTCCCTTCAGTGGCGTAGTTATGTGCATAAAAAAGGCCTGAATAAAAGGGCTTTGTTTTGAATCTTCTCAGAGTCGTGTGATCTGAAATTCATGACTACACTACTTGCTGTCCTGCTTGTAGAGCACTTTAGTCCCCTGCTTACTTGCTATAGCCTCCTGACCTAGACCAGGGCTGTAACACTGGGTACTGGAGCGCAAGCCTCAATGTTCCTTCTGAAGCACGAGTGGGATCTTAGTCTTGCTATAGCCAGATACCCCACAGCATCTCTTCATGTGTTTCCGAAATCTTTATAACGACACTGCACACGGCCAACTCTTTATCTGCTGTACATAGAGGGTTCAGCTCGCGGTTGGTGCGTTTCGGATCACCAGCCGATGGACCAGGGTTCAAATGCTGGGAGAGCCAGTTACCTCGGGAGATGCATTATGAAAGGAAGCTAACCGCCAGTGCTCCTCACCTCATACTCGTGGTACTCCTCCTCCTCCACCTCGTAGGACACGGTCTGGATCTTCACGTCATTCTCCCCCAGCAGCATGGCCTGGGGATCGTCGGTGGTGGTGGTGGTGGTGCCCTCGCTGGCTGCCTCCTTAGTCTCCGTGAAGGTCGTCTCGCAGCAGTCACTTTTATAATCCTTGGCCTTGACTCCCGCGTCGTCCTTGTACAGGATGAAGTTGGGCCTGTAGAAGGCCTCCACTGCCAGGTGTAAGGAGGTGGCGTCCAGCAGCTGGTGCGCCTTGGCCCTGTCACCGCTTCCCCCTCCGGCCACAAAGTAGTTGATGATGTTCTCCTGGTACTGGTTGCTGGGAAAGTCACCTTGGTAGCCATAGTCGCCCTTGACCACATGCTTGTTGGCCTTGTCCAGGAGTGGGTTCTGCAACTCGCTCAGGCTCTCCATGGTGGAGGGGCTGGTCTAGAGGTCCTGCCAGAAGAGAGGTCGAGGCAGATGCTGGACTTGACGGGAGCTAACTGAGTTCACCTCCCTGGGAGCTACGGAAAACAGGAAACTTGATTAATGGGATATGAACGGTTAAAATGGCTCGGGTGGTGTCGCCAGTCTGAGTGTCACCTTCTGGGAATCCATATGCTAAACCAAAGAAGTGCATCTAATTAAAAACATTATTTGAATGTGTTAGGGTCTTGACAGCTTCTAGTGCTGTTCAAACTTTACCAGGTTGTCCATGGTGTGTTCAGGAGATACCAAACATTTACAAGGTGTTGTGTGGAGCAGCATGTAACCCTGACGATGGCACTTGTGGCGTACAGTACTGTACCACCTTATCGCTGCCTCTGTGCGGTGCCCCCATTACAAACAGCCTCCTGTTGAGGGCAGGCCGCTGACATCTCACACCAGATTCCAATTACTTTCTATCTCCGCGTCACGGCACCTGGCTGCAGCAGTGCACACCTCTGGCACTTCATAGGCAGATCCGGCGGGATTTAAAGGCCGGCACTGTATCTCGCTCACGGTCCCGACAGCCAACGCTGTGTTCAGTGTGTCACGCACAGGGAATTTCTGAGCATTTTTTTTCCATCAGCTGCAGGTATCCATACAGAAGCAGCACGAGGATGGAACGGTGAAGGAGAACAAGGTAAGATAGGAAGGCAATATATTTAATAAGGAAAGCAGTGGGTGTGTGTGTGAAGAATCACACCCAGTCTCTTTGGACATGTGAAACCTGTTTTAGTTACAGTCTTCAATGAATGAATGAATGTTACATGTACACAGTGCTTTTTTAAAACACCCACAGTGCTTTTCCGAATCAAAGGGGAGCCAATTCAACTAATACCACTGTGTAGCCCCCACCTGGATGATACAACAGCAGCCATTCTGCACCAATATGCTCACCACACAGTAGCTAAGGTGGTGAAGGGGCAGGAGAGAATTTACCAATTAGATATAGGAGATGATTAGGAGGCCAGATTTGAGAGGACCAGAGTGGGCAATTTTAGCCAGGACCTAAGGGTACCATCCCTACTCTTTCGAAAGATGCCCAACAATCTTTAATGACCTCAGAGAGTCGGGACTTCACTTTTAAGTTTCATCTGAAGGGCGGCACCATTTTTACCGTACAGTCTCGCCATCACTGGACTGGGGCATTGGGATCCACATGGACCACAGGATGGGCCAACCTGTTGGCCACTAATACACCTCTTCCAGCAGCAACCCAGCTTTTCTAGTTACTCAGCCATCCAAGTACTGGCCAGACCGACTCCAAGCCTGTGTAGCTTCAAACAGATTCCATAGTTAGAATTGCGGGTAATATGGCTACTGTTCAAATAATAACAACAACCATTACAATGATAATAATTATAACCAGAATTCTGACCAGATATTGTTTGATAGCTTGGAGATGATTGATCGTGTTATTGGTCTGCATTGGGAGGACAGAGTATGTGCATTTATACACGTAAGTCAGTATGTCGTTATAGAAGAAAAAATCTCAATATGCTCTGTCTTTCGTCAACAGAAGAGCAGCCATTTTCTCTATGGCTCTGCGAAGGCAAGATTTGCCCATAATCTACAACTAATCTGCTAGGCTTCAGTGTGTAAATACTGGGGTGTCAGTGTAATACTTCCAGAGACGGATGTTGGGTAAACAGCGCGTGTTTATCTCGCACAAGCAGCTGTAACAGTGCATTCAGCACGCTGGTGAGCGAGCAGCGGCATCGGCAGTTATTGGCGTTATTACAGACGGACACGCGCGACGCTGCTCGGCATTCGGCTGTTTGTCATTTGATGATCCTCCGGTGTTGAGCTTCTGTCACCGAAACCACAAGCACCGCAGATTCCTGCTGGCCCACGGTGGTCCCCACAATGGTGGGGGTAGGGGCTTGGGGGGTTAGTAAGTTACCATGCTGGCTTTGCAGTGAATACAATAAATGCTGGGCACTCTTCTGCTACCCCCTGCACCCCCCCCCCATCATTCTAGTGTCCTTCTGGCCCATTTTAAGGTTTATACAAATAATAGAAGCACATTCTTCTGTCCAAGAAAAGTATTAAAACCTGCCTGCATTGCAATTTTGCTGCCTTCTCCACAGTACAGTTGCCATCCTTTCCTTCACACGTGAAACCTTCTTGCATTGTTTTAAGCACCCCATTCTCAGCCTACCCTGAGAATGCCGAGCCGGCAAGATGATGCACCCCTACTTCTGTGCGGCCGGCAGACGGGAATTAGCATAAAAATAAGTAGCAGTCGCTGTGAGGCTTGTAGGGTTGGTCTCCGGGGAGGTCAAAGAAAAGAGCCTCTTGTAGAGCAAATGAGTTTTTCTCAGTCCCACTTATAGAGGTTGAGGCCAACAAATATCCCGCTTAATCCTCCAGGTAATCACTTCACTCCTCTCGGCTATTGCAGGCAATTAAGGACTTGGACGCTGGTCTGCGACATGGCCTTTGGTGACTTGCGCTGGCTTAGAGTGACCTGCAAGGTCAGGGGCCTTTTGGCTGCTGAACACTTCTCTGTCTCCCAGCTAGATATTGCCACAGGATCATCAAACTCATCATTCTCCCTTATCCCTACATCAACCCCCTTCTCCACTCCAGCTTTCAGACACATGATTTGTACACAAAAATCTACTGCGAATTAATACTGCTTCTCAAAGACTTGGGAGAATTTCAATTCTTAATTTTCTTTCTCCACTCCAGAAAGGAACTCTTACGTCCACATTAATCAGTCGTGGCTCTTGCGAAAAGAATCTGTTTCACGGGCTCAGCTGAAAGGTTGGAGTTTTCAATTTTGTCATCATAATAATAAATGACAGCAGCTTTATTTTGATATATGAAATCAGGCAGTTTTCTGCACACAATGGTAAATAAGAAAGAGTACCTACAGGACAGGTGGGTTGTAGTGGATACAGTTCTGTGGTCTGTGTTAAATGCCACCTCAAAATCACTAGTATGCCAGGATTTATTTTGTTTTCAGATGAGAGGGTTTTTACTCATCAGAGTTTTACTCACATAATTCTTACTTACATGTTCTGAGGGCAGTACGAAAAATGATTGGCAATCAGACGACCAATCAGATTGTGGAGGAGGTGGGTCCAACCAATGGTCCTGCTTCCTCTAGTTATTTGGATTATCGCTCTGAACCAATCATTTTTCGTTCTGGCCTCAGAACAATTTTGTGTAAGTGAAACACCCACAAGGAGGGTTTTCCTATTGGGCGCCCCCTACAGGCCATCTGTCCATCTGCACTCTTTAAAGAACACAAAACTAACACATTTTATGAGTGCCTCAAACAAAGCTGAAGTGTGACGAAGTCCGGGGAAGCCGTGACTGGGAATGTTATTTCTAGAGAGCCATCTGGACCATGATGTCACGCATGCTGGTAGCACCAGAATCTGAAGCGGAGAAGTAAACCAGGACAAGAAGACAATGCCTAGACAGTTGGGGGAGTGGAGGGGGTGAAATGGAGGTGGCAGGATGCAAGCTGCAAAAAGAGAGCTTTGTTGGAGAAGTGAGAAAGGGATCAGCAGTTTCTTATAATGAGTTTCAGAAAAATGCATGTTCACGCAAAGGAAGAAGCTTTCAGTTCATATTATGAAAAGAAGTCACCAATGAACAGCTCTCTTGTAATCTGATCCCCCCCTCAAACCAGTCATAAACTGTTTTGTCCAAATGTCATTGACCAGGGATGGGCAAAAGGCATGCTGTTGGTTACCTTTCTTATTGATGCTCTCCACAGCTCGGTAATCGGCTGAGTGTCCTGAGAATAAACCTGTGCTATCTCGGCTGCTGATTACATTTCACCTGGTCCTGTCTTATTTGCATAACAGGTAATTATGTTATTGATCTGCGAAACAGAAGATGCCCAGGGGGTCAGGTTACTTAGCGAAGCATGTTTCGCGCTCTGTGATCGATTAGCTTTGACTGCTAATCACTGGGGTGCTCCTGCTAGGACACCTTGCCCCAGGGCACAGCCTCATTCCTTCACCCACTCGCTTCCACTTCTCCCCTTCAGGTTGAGGTGGAGCCCGCCACTCCAGTCTGCTCCTTACATGCTGTACTCCCTCTCCAGTCGGATTCAGGCGACCCTGTCTTTTCTCCAGTGCGGTGCAGTGACGTGCCCCAGTTAGACTATGATGCTTCCGCCTGGGCCCACGTTATAAGGGGGGGGTGTCGCTGTAGCTTGCAGACCTTGCATTCGTATCCCGAGGGAGCCTGCAGCAGCCAGTCCGGATGCTTTCTGTCTCAACCTCCACAAACTTCGCAGTAATGAGCTACATGCGTCCATCGCATTATACCGAAATCCATACAATACCGTAGCGGTTCTGCTCTTTAACTCTCCAGCCTTAACGCCCTGTAGGGGGACAGGGGTCGCAGAGGCTGCCCAGTCAGCCCCAGCATCCGTCGGGTGATTGCTGGTACAGGTGCTAAATTAATCTGCGAAAGCTGAGTGCAAACCATTTCTCCAGACGAGGTGGCTAATTGGCTGAGAGGAGGCATGACCGATGCTGCCGACCATCTCGCATCTCGCTGCCATTGGAGGCTCCTGCTGCGAAGCCCGGACCTCTCTCCTCGTCACTCTGACTGTTTTGCCACGCCGGAGACCCCCAAATGAATACCTCAACATGCCATACATTGCTGTAAATATCTATTCAGTCCTGCACCCCTGTGCTAAATAGATGAAGTTCCATCCAACAACATCTTGTGAAATTCAATGAAATTCTATTTTCTTTGCACAGAAATTTTCCCAAGCTAATAGATGTTCTTGTCTGACCAGGTAGCTTTGACAAATTGAGAAATGAATCCATTACCTGAATTTCTAATAACATTGTTCTTGCAGGTTCCGACCATACATGTGCTGTCCGATCCAATTCAGACATTCCCCCGGGGGGGGGGGGTGTCTCTCCTCTGTGCCACTTGTATAAGGGCGGGTGCATTATGTGACTGCATACTTAGATACCCTGCTTAACGGCAACATATAACCCGAGGCAGGATGAGCTGCTCTCAGGGTGCCTCAAAAATGTCTCTCACCATTCTCAGGAACCATTTTAATAGCTAGACGTTAAATGTATCATAAAGTTGCAAATAACAGAAGTACGTATATTGTTCCCTTCCGTTCCTGCTTAAATGTGTCTACTTCTACACTAACAAGTGATGAAAATAAACGACTTATAACAACTATACAATCATATAGCGCATTTTTTTCACCCGTCATGTGGTTCGTAACGAACAGTTTTACTGAGCACCAACTTTGTACTGCTTTCAACTTGACGTGAAATGTAGATCCTCACAGAAGTACTTTATTTTATGCATTTATTTTGCGTTTCTTAAGACCGTAGATTTCAGTGATTCGAATTAAGAGCTCGACATCGTTTTATTTTTAAGCTCCAACACATTAATTATTGTGATATGCAATGCTTCTGAACAGACTTTTATCAAATACACACTAATCTGTACACAATCTTCTAAGTTTTTATGTGCAATTTTATATATCAGTTACATCAGAAACACGTGAATATGTTTAAGATGTGTAAAAACGCTCCCCACATGTATATTTAGTACTAAGTGAACGTGAACTATACCGCATTTCTAATTAAAAATATGCAATATATCTTTATTACAGTCATCATAACAGATTAATAGTGCGTCTTCCAGTAAACACAGCATATTCGTAGAATTTAACGGCAGGCTTTTCCGCTGTATTTTCGGCTGACATAAATAACTCCTACCTTTTATTCTCGGAGAATCCTATCGCTGTTGGTCTGAACACCATTCCGATGTAATTTTCTGAACATCGCAGGAGGGAAAAAAGGTCAATGTTACGGGTTTAGTCCCTTAAGGATAATTTCCCTGAAGGAAATCTGCCAAGTTGTTTTAATTAAGATCGCGGTCTGTTTCATCCCAGACCATGAGAGAACAATATTGTCACAACCCCGAGCGTGTGAGCATCTCAACCTTCATTCTCCAGGTGTTCGCAGTAATCTCAGCTTTCAAGTGGTGATGTTTATTAATATGTATTTGAGATTTAAAAAAACATATAACAGACTGCATGCCACACACTCCGGCGTCGCTTAAATAGGTTCCCTTAGCCTGTCCTTCAGGGCTGCATAAGCGATTGCTGCGGGATCAATACTCGAGCGGGGACAGAGCGCCTTGTCTTCTGCGCGCCGAGCGAGAGAAGGAAACGTGTTTCAAAGCCTCTGCAGAAGAGGGAAGCCAAATGGGATTTTTCCTACACAATTCGGGGCCATTAAGAGTCAGCCCACTGAATAGCACCTCAAATATAAAACCAATTTAGAGAGGAAATAGGCAGGGGATATTATAAAGACGTTCAAAGAGACTGCCTTTGCCTACGATGCGACCGGGTCAGCTGCCCCGCTCGGCAGCGAGGCACCGTCACCCTCTCCCCCGGCAAATCCTTATTATATAGATCTCGGTAAAGCTTCTTGATAAGAAAACGTTTTCTTGCAATGCAAAGCAATTACATCGAGCATTTCCTTGATGGGTATTCGATATGGTTCTACCAAACTGCCGGCTCGTCCCGATTTCTCCTGAGTGTGAGTTGTAAAGTCACCGATCATGCTCCGGTGACAGCGTTCATCCTTTGTAATGTACTGCACTATAAAAACGGCGCTATACTGGTTGCCGCCCAGGTATGCCATTATCCCCCCCCACACACACACACACACACAAACACACACAAATCCCTCTGTGCAAATGGATGCGGGTTTGTGTGAACTCAGAGCTTTTAGGACAATGTGAGAGGGCGTAAGTTTTCTGGCAGTGCAGGTTGCTTTGCTGTAACGTGCGTCTTATACTGTAAGTCCGTCTGTATTGACGTTCCTATAGCTCTACCAGCGCCTCCGTTCAATTAGCCTATTTCCCAGTTCCCTTTCACATACTTTTCATCGTTAAATGTCCGCAGAAAGAGAACTCATGGATTATTTCTACCAAAAAGCCTGTTGGAAAATGGCCAAAACTAACACAATTACTAAATGTTTGTATAATTCGTTTTTGCTTCGATATTTAAATACTAAGTTTCTACTACCGCTGCATAGTGGCACGAACAAATAAACAAGATTATATCAACTGTGACGCATTTAAACAAGCAAATTACCCCAAAACGTTTACGCCTCTATTATAAATAAAGGATGAAAAAAATAATCGAAATAATCTGAAATGTATTCTTGACAACTTCATGTAAAGTTTGTCTCCGTATTTATGGAGACTGACTAACAAGTGGTCGTGCCTGTTACGCAGACTGACGGTACCTTAATATTGTGCTTTGTTTGCATCTCTAATGCTGTGACTACTTAACACATTTCATCTTCGTGGAGAGGTTTGTATCACAATAAGAAATTAGTCACTCCAAGTATAATACGAGAGGCCTATGCCATTTTATGTTTTTTTTTCTCCCAACGATTCATCCATCTATTCCTCTGATTGTCTTATTAATTCTGAAGCTCTACACAGCGGTGACCCGATGCATTTCTGCTCTGTAACTTACACCGTAAGGCAACGATTATCTAGATTCCCATCGCATTTAGGTGAATCGTTCAACGAACGGAAAAAAAAAACATTTTCAGTGAAAAAGAAATGGAACGAATTTCGTCAAATTGCTTAATCCATACCCCGGACTAAAAGTCACATGAACGTCCGCGTTCCTCGGTAACAGCAGTTTAGTACGCTCGGCACAGAGCATCCTTGCAAAATTATTATGGCAGAATTAATTGCCCACATGCGGTGCACATTCATTCGTCCTAAGGACTCACCGTACTTCAAATAAAATCATAATCGTATACTGTGAAAATGTAATGGTCAATTTTATTAGTGGGCCAGTGCAGGTTAGAAAATAAATCTTGATATGTGATTTATTATTATTATTATTATTATTCCATCCATCCATTTTCCAAACCGCTTATCCTTACTGGGTCGCGGGGGGTCCGGAGCCTATCCCGGAAGTAATGGGCACGAGGCAGGGAACAACCCAGGATGGGGGGCCAGCCCATCGCAGGGCTATTATTATTATTATTATTATTATTATTTCATAGCAAAGACAACGTGTTTAGAGAGAGATCCATCTACTTTTACTTCAGTGAGTTTTGTTAATCCCTTTAATCTTTATTTATTGGTACCCTATTATTAATTTTTAAATGTACATTTTTTAAATTTAAGTCCCTTTTGTGCTGATGCATTAACAGCTGTAACCCAGCACAAAAAGAACATGTGGAGATGGCTGGCAGTCTCATACAGAAATGAAGCCCGCTGCATAACAAGTGGTTGCAGTCAGATTTGGCTGCCTTCTTCTTAATGGCCAGCTGTTACACAGATGTTTGCTTGCCAGAATCAAAATGGATGGACTCTCTTATGTTACACGTCAAGCTCTGATGCAGCTGAAAGTTAGATTACGAGATATGAAATGATATCGGTTTTCGTGAGTAGCTCTGGAGAACACTAGACAATATGTTATAAAGAACCGTGCAAGGAGAAAATAAAAGGCGCTTGAAATACAAGACGAGTGCATGAATAAGAGTGTCCTGGACACAAAAGAGACTTGCTCAGTTGAGGATAGATGTTTGAGATGTTCCTGGAACAGATGGGATTTGGGGTGTTTCTTCACTGTTATAAAAAAGTACAGCCCTAATACAGCTTTGTTCTCCAAAATGCAAACTGTCAAGGTCAGTGTCTGTCCATCCCTGTCCTACAGTTTAGGTCCCGGTTTGGCCAGCAGGTGTCGCTGGCCATCCCATTCCCTTTGTCTTTGTACTAGTCCCTAGTGTGTTTTCCTGCTTCCTTGATCCTCCGCATAGCTGAGTGGGTTGGGTGTGTATTACTAAGGCTGTAACCTTGGAGTCGTGGGTTTGACTGCAGCCTCTTTTGCTTTGTTTATTAGGTTTCTGTTTTCTATTGTTAAAGTTTGGTTTATCCTACTTGTGTCCAATTTAATTCTGTTCTGCTTCTGCTTGTGTTCCTAGTCCCTCCTAGTGTTCGCCCTCAGTTTTGTGTCAAAATTCCTAGTGTTTATTTTCCAGTATGAGAGTTGTTTCCTAGTTTTGGTATTTAAGTCCCCTGGTTTTCTGTGTTTGTTCATTGTTAGTTAAGTTTCTCCACCTGTGGCCTGTTTCCCTGTCCTGTGCTCATTGGTTAACTGTCTTGATGATTGACACCCGCCTTTTGTTAGTCCTCATTATTTGAGTATTTAAGTGTCTGCCCTTGTCCTCTTCCTCAGTCTGCTTTGTAAATGTTTTGATGTGTTATTCGCGTCTCCTATCCAGTTCTGTTCCCAGTGGTTTTGCTTTGGTTTCTTTGTTGTGCTTTATTTCATGATTTTAGTTAGTTCAGTATTTTTCTCTGTTTGTTTCCTGACCTCTCATGGTCCTGTTGTTTGTATCTTCCCAAGTGATCAGTTCCCTTTTTCTTGGAACCCACCGGTAGATCGTCACCCTTTCTTCCTCACCGCAACAAACAAAATATTAATGTGCTGCCAATGGTCTATTTCTGTACCTTAAATTAGACTAATAGGTACATTCATGTAGAACTAGAGTTACAGTTGGCAGACTCTTCAGCATACAGCACCAGTGACAAGTAATTGTACCCTCTAAGGTACAAATTGGTACATTTTGTTCTGAGAGCGTTGAAGGTTGAACAGGATTCTGATGACTGGGTGTGAATGGGTAGCTTGTTTCACCCTAGAGGAACCACACGCTAGAGTGATATTTCGCATGGGGATGGAGCACCAGGCAGTGTCGGCATCCTCAAGGGGAACAGAAGTGACATCATATTTATACACTGTGTTTGGACAGTGCATAGCAAACAGAAACAGGGTACTGGGGATCCAAGGCCGCTATAGGATTTCCCTCTCGTGGCTTAATGAGCTTCACCTGAGCTCCCGGATCAGCATGTCGTGACTTGTCAGCCTCCATCATTCACCAGTTACCTGCAGAGATGGTGACTTTAGTGGTAAGGATGCAATGCCTTTACATACTGATATAAACTGCAGATTCGCAAGTCATAATTATTCCAGCAGCATTTTAGACAGATTAGTATGTGAATATTTTAGTGATGGTTTATCATCAGATGTATAGGTGGGATAAGTGGGAATGAAGAGATCTTTGAATAGATGGTGACAGTACACAGTCTTTCCCACCATAATCTTCTGGGCTCTGGTCTATATGTTCTGCCTGTTGAGGGTCACTGTCAAGCCGACCCTATACAAGGCAGCCCTTTAGGCTTTGGATCTCAGCGAGCCGGGGCCTCAGCATGCAGCCTGACTCATGCATACCCGCCTTATCTCTCCCACATAAGCAGATGCTTCTGATCCTTCCACATATGCCGGAAGCGTCTGGTCCTTACGCGTTCCTGGCATCGGCAGGCGTGCTGGCTTTGCCTCGCTGCGGGTCCCTGCCGCCCACTACCCAGTTCCGGCCCCCTGCGCCCAGCTCGACAAGGCCACACGGAGACCCGCCAGGTTTATCGATGGCTGCTTACGGTGAGAATTTTGCACTTTCTGGAAGGATGTAAAGTGTGACTAGCCATTTTGGAAGGCGGGTCAGGGGGCTGGGGCTCTCAGGTGGACAGGGCCGTGGAGAAAGTCGAGTAGATCAGTAGCCTACTTGTATGTATCTATCCCTCCATCCATTTTCTATGCCTGCCTGTCCTATGCAGCCTTACAGTCTGGATCCAATCCCAGAAGCTATCGGTGCAAGGTGTCCACACATACTGATGCTTACCCGGGTTACGATGGCCTGTGTCACGATATTTTGACTTTATGGTGGGTGAATGTTTCTCGCTTTCAGTACATTATTCAATAAATTACAGTAAAGTGTTTCAATAAAAACATGTAACATTTTTATAAATTAGGCTTTGTGTTAATGATTTTGCCCAACTCTAGGCTAATGTAAGTGTTCTAAGTATGTTTAAGGTAGGTTAAGCTAGGCTATGATGTTTGTTCGGTAAGGTGTACTTTTATTAAAATGCATTTTTGCCTTACGATATTTTCGCCTTAAGATATGTTTCCTGGAACATAACCCCATCGTAACCCGGGGAGAGGCTGCGTATCCTCTTATCTAGTAGAACATTGGTGAAATGACACTATTTCAGCAGTGTGTCATGTTGTGGCTGCAGAAGGCCAGCTCCGGCCCAGGGGAGCCCCAAGGGATTCAGGCTGCCTCCAGATTTTAATGTCGTTATCAGAGTAATTATATGGATTGTAAGTCAATTCAGCTGCCGTTTCAGCTTTCGATCAGGCTCTAATTGAAATGTGCCGTTTAAACCCAGCCGGATCAGGGTTGTCCTGCATTACATTATGGGTTGGGGGGAATTCTAACATGCACTATAGCTTCTGTAAGGCTGCCCCACCTGCCTATGTGGGAGGGGGGGTCAATCCTGAACTGCAACGTGGGCCTTAAGCTGGATGTCATACCACTTGCAGATGCTGGTACAATGCAAAGTATGCCATTTCTTTAAAGTGCACAGCTGGAAGAGGTAATGCAGCAAACCGTAAACAGAGTTGACTATAAAGGCAAAACCGTAGAAAAAAAAAATCTCCACTTCCATACAAGCCAACTAAAGATAGGCCCCACACTGATACATGTTTCATCCTGGTCCAATGTAATAAGGCAATTAATCAATAAACCAATCAATAAGGCAATTAACTAATAAAGTAATCCATAAAGCGCAACACAATTCAGTATAAAAATATCAAACTTGAATACAAATCGTGTTTGCTTTGGGTGACCACCTAATCCACGTCAGGAGGGACACTGTGAGCTCACCGTAAGCTCACCAGAAGCTCACCTGAGCAAACGAGAAGCCCGGGGATTCTGATCCAAATCATCCTCAGCAGAAGTGCCAGTGTCCTGCTCCAGGTCTGAGCCTAGATTAACACCACGGAGCGACAGGGTCTGTGCTGTCACCGCTAACATCTCCGAAATCTCATTTGATTAATATTTCACAGCTTCTTCGTAAATTAACTAAGAGTCTCGCCAATTTACTCACCCCTGTGCAGCCCTCATAAGCTGCCACCGGATTCCATGCGCGTCATTTAACGTTGGAGGAAATGTTTACATAACATTAATATAGTTGCTCGTGTAATGAAGCCCTGGGAACGGGGCGATTATGACAAATCCTCAGCGCTAAAAATGGGAATGTACTGTTGAGTTGTATATATGTATATTGGGTAGAAAAAGGATGTAGTGGAAATGGATCCACATCAACAATACAACTGAGAAGCATATTATATTTTATAAAGATGATCTGTTTCTGCTTGTTTTCAAACATTCCCGTAATGCAGAATAAACTGATCTTTTACTGCGTGAGCACAGATCGTATTAAGAGTGTAAATGTTATCTCTGCACGCCCCCAGAAATTTTATCTCTCCCGACGTGTGGTTTCATCGCCTCATTTATAATTCAGCGGCTAGATTGGGGGGGGGGGGGGCTGACCGAAAACATCGCCGAATGCATCCTCTGCACCCTGCCATCCAGATCATCAGACCGTGTGACTGGCAGAGAGGCCGACAGCCTGAAAGGGACGCGGCCCTAATAGGACCCATAATAGGCAGCGGTTCTGGATCGTTGGCTCGAGCCGTATGTTGGTTATTTGGGAAATCTGCTCCTGGTGTGATAAAATGTCACCCTCCCCCCCGGTGGTGGCTGTGCGCCCCATCAGTACCGATCGCCAGCAGCAGCCCACTATCACGCCTCGCCTCCCCTCGATCGGACCCCCACACCGTTTGGCTCCTCAGCTGCCTCAGAATAGCCTGACAGGTCCGAATGAGACCTAGAAGTGCTGGTTTCGCTCCTGTTACCACCCTGTGCCCACTCTCCGGTTCACTCCCTTTGGGATGACCTCATTCTCAGAGCATTAGGGCCATGGACCGTTATTTCACGTGTCTAAAGATCCCAATAATGTTTGTCTTATAAATGAAACGTGAGCAGACTGCTGGTCCTGGGAATGTCACCTTGTGTCTGGGCAGATGATGAAGGACCCGACACCCTCTCGTAATGGAAAAACAGCGATTTTGGTGAAGTTTAGGGTATGAATACCGTACAAGCATGACACATATCGAAATTCGTCATTAAAATCCCAAGAGAAGTACTGCCTTGGTTACCACACCCCCCCACCCCCCACCCAGCTGCCCACGGCATTAAGCTCAGAATTGCAGCTCTAGATATTTTTCTGTGCGGCATGTTTCTGAAATTGCAGTATGTGCAAGTGAACGTGTGTAATGGGTTAATTAGGAAAAACAAAAATAATAACGGAAATGGAACAATAAGCCGCAGGCGAAAAGACGGGGGCAGAATCAAATAAGCAGGAACAAAAGCAATATTGCATGTGGTGTTGGCTTAGGTCTTTAGGAGGTACAGTGCTCAGAGCCATGGGAAGCGTTTCAGCATCTGTGAGCAGCCTATGGCAGCATGTACACAACTTGATTGGCGGCTGTCCAGCCGTAGTCTGGCGCAGGGAGGCGGGGCTTCAGCGTATCAAAAATGGCTTTTTAGAAGCGTTTTTTGACATATCTGTCTTTTCAGTCATAAGAATCAAAGCATACCAGCCTCAATATATGAAGCTGAAGAGCATCCTAAATCAAACAGCAGGCCACAGCTTTAAATCAAGGACCCCTCTCATTTCACAGCCTGTTGTTTTTCACTTTGGTTGACATTACCATGGCAACTGCAACTTTTTATTCCCAGAGCCGATAAAAATTAAGGGGGGAAAAAAGCACGTTAAGCACTACAAAGGAAAGTACTAAAGACCACTAATGAATTAAACCAGCATTCTGTGCTTCTATGATTGAGAATATTTTATATAAAAATGAGTTTTTACATGGGGCGGCATGGTGGTGCAGTGGTTAGCACTGTTGCCTCACACCTCTGGGACCCGGGTTCGAATCCCCGCCTGG
>JAODJX010000027.1:1090324-1100538 GCA_026776945.1 Isichthys henryi | reverse complement strand
GATGGGCTGGCCCCCCAACCTGGGTTGTTCCCTGCCTCGTGCCCATTGCTTCCAGGATAGGCTCCGGACCCCCCGCGGCCCAGTAAGGATAAGCGGTTTGGAAAATGGATGGATGGATGGAGTTTTCACATTGGTTTATGTTGTCATTAATGTGCACTGGGGTTTTTGAGGTTTATGTGCAAATGTTCAGGTTATTTCTGTTCTTGCTCTTGTCGTTGTGCACTAAGCATCAAATATAGAAAGTCCATATTACTGTCATGTTAGCAGCGGTTAATGCTTACATGTCATTCAAAACCTGGGCCCATATTCACAAAGCAATTTATCTTACCATTAAGAGTATTCCTATGTCGCACTACAAGATTTTAACTAAGAATTTTTTCCTAAGACCTATTCACAAAGTGGCTCAGACCAACTTTTAGTTAGGAAAAAAGCCAACTCCTAAGTTAAGAGTTATGCTGCATTCGATTATCTCTCGGAACTCGGAAATTCCGAGGTGAGTGACATCACGTCCAACAATCTCCCATTCGAGCTACCACATCTCGGGACAAACATGGCTGCCTCCATGACCATGCTGCTGTGTGTTGTTGCTTTATATTTTAGCAGATTTGGGCAAGAGGGTCTAGCTGCAGACGCCTGTAGAATGGAGCTCCACCCGAAATACGTCACCTCCAAATGAAACACGTCATCTTTAAGGATGTAAAGTGGAGCTCCGGTTAGGGTTAGGATTAAGGTTAAGGTTAGGGTTTATTCACTGTAACACGGAGTTGAGGTCACGTGTTTCCTGTGGAGGTGACGTATTTCTGGTGGAGCTCCACTCTACAGGCGTCTGCAGCTGGACCCTTCTCGAAAATTCTGTCCGACATCAACGTGTTCCCGACGGGAAGTGACATTTTTCGGGACGTTTCGTGACATTTTTATCTGAGTTCCGACTCGAAGTGGTCAACCCCTTACATGGATCAAAAAGATTGGGACAAAATCATTCCTGTACAAACACTGTTTAAATAACTTGCTTATAGTAATCAAGTAGTCTGCTTTAAGTGTTCACTTTGGGTCTTTTAATATATGACAACAAATGGAAATAAACATTAAATTACGGTAATTCTTTTTTACTTGCCCACTGTAGCCATCTGCTTCTGGCTAGCGACCTGAGGCTAATGCTGTGTGCACAGAAATCATGGTGAGAAAAAGAAAGTTATTTTCTCTCAATTACAAATATAGATTCATCAAAGTTTCCCTCACCACAGCCAAGCCAATGACACGCAGCAGCGAAACTACAGTACTATATTATAGCGCATTTGAAATATACACAATTCAGTCATTTAATTTGTCCAGTACTGTAATTTGAAAAGCATCTGAAACAGCTGTACTGTATTTTAAACGAGTCAATAAAATCCAGTATATAGCAACGCTGTACATTTTATTACCTTATAGTGGAACCTTGGAACTCAAACGCCTCTTAACTCGACCAACTCGAACATCGAACAGGTCTGTTTAATTATTTTTTTTTACTTGTACCTCAACCGAAATCTTGGAACCTGCCCGTTCCTGCAAAAACGTGTGTGGGTTCAGACGTGTTCAACTCCACTAATACGGACCTTGAACGGGTTGGTCGAGAAAAATCTAACCGCAACTTGACAGAAAACTCAGAACACAACAAAACACAACAGACCTGCTAAAACCTATACAGATCGAGACGGGCTGAAACAAAGGCAATCGGACCTACTGGGATGCTGATGCCTATAAATTCTATGACGCTCATGAACTCTCAACGGAGTTCAACGTGCGAAAGCTGTGTTCATGTGTTCGGTGTCAGTTTTTTTGTGCTTTACCTACAAGACATTTAGTGATACAATAATCATGCCCCCTGACAAAGTGAGCAGTGACAGCATCAAACCAAAGAGGAAAGTAGTGAGAGTAACTATAGAACTTAAAAAGGAGATTATAGGGAGACTTGAAGGTGGTGAATGTGTGTCCGCTCTCGCTTCGGAGTGTGTCATTGTCATTTATATCATATTCATTGCTTTTGTGTGTGTGCTTTTTCATGTGTGTATTCGTTTTATTTTGATTGTTAATGGTTTTTATTATTAGTTAGGTAGGTAGATAAGTTTAAATAGGCAATCTTTTGGGGGTCTGGAACGGATTAAATTCATTTACATTATTTCTTATGGGGAAATTCAACTTGGAGTCCTCTCAACTTTTTAGTTCTCCCAGGCTTAGGTGCTACTTTTAGCGCTAAGGGACGTTGGGAATTGTTCCTAGTCAAAAAAAATTGAGGAGTCCTACATTTAGGACTGACACGCGCATTATTTTTTAGGAGTTTCTTCCAAAAAGACAAGTTATGAGGTACTTTAAGCCTTAAGATGCTTTGTGAATATGGGCCCCGGGCCTTAAATAGGCACAGAAATAGCATCTTCCAGCGGGGACTCAGCTTGCATGCAGATGGAAAAAACAGAAGTGATAATGGGAAATGCTGCTGTTTGAGTCCTTTCTTATAGCGTGCTGAGTGACTGATGCGAAATTGCATATGCGTTTTTGTTTATACTGAGAAAAGGATTCCCTGTGTAGATTTAGAAGAAGCCTCTCGTGTGCCTGCATTGCCGCTCACTCTGGATTATCGCTCTGAACTTCACAGTCGCCTGCTCGTTTGCTGCTTTAACGTCTCTCTGAACTGCCCAGTAGTGTCCACACATTGGTCTTAATCAGATAAAGACTTAACTATCTTAAGCCCCATTTACCAGGAAACCATCAAGCCGTCGGTCATATCAATTGCCTATTGTCAAAACCAGGAGATTTTTGGCTTGGGTTCTTTGATAGCAATTTAGGTGTTTAACGCGCTGTAATGTTCAGAGGGTCTCATCTGCCATCTGTGCTCGAAAAGGACAGTAGCGGACTCACATAGAGCAACCTGTGGTGGTCTGATTGTCACATGAGCCTTTGAGGCAACCAAAAGCATCTGAACTTATTTGAGCGTCACTGAAGTATGTTTTGTGGGTCTTCAGACAAAAACAAGGTACCTTTGAAAAGGCAGCTGACTTCTGATGGAGGCGTTGACCTGTGGTTACTTTAGACAGACTTTCTAGATGCTAAATCAGTCAACTGTTGGATGAATTTATCAGAATCAAACTTATTGGCTAAGTATGTTAAATCACACAAGGAATTTGGTGGCTCTCAAGTTAGACAGACAATATACAGACAATTAACAATAATTTACAGATAATGCACAATATACAAGCCATATGCAGATATGACAAGTTATATACATAAAGTACCAGCAGCAATAATGATGATTAAGTATGGGAATGAGGTTGTACAATACAGTATTTGTAGATGTAGGGTGTAAAGGCAAAAGTAGCAGATGATAATGGCCACCTGTTTTTGAGGGCATGAGAACAGAAGGTGCTTCTTTGAGTATGGTGTGTATGTGCTTTGTGGAGCTATCAGTATGCACATGTTCTGAAATGTATATACATCCTGGTTACATCAAGACACCATATTCTGTTTTTAAGTTGCTAGGGGCCCAGTAACACCTCGGCCCACTGGTCTTTGCGTGAACCTTTGGACCATGGTGAGCATTCATGAGTAATGTTCTACTTGCCCACTAAATTGCGGTTGGTTGGGGAGAGGTTTTAACCTGGCTTTTTGTAAGTGCAATCTAATTGGCACAGCTGAATGTGTTTAATTTCATTGATTGATCCCTGTCATTGACCTTGGAAATAGGTCAATATTTGCCCAGCTCACCACAATGAAACGCATTGAGCTGAATCCTTGGTAGCGCTTTGTGGTGACCTACCCAAGCGCATATTGTTCCTCTGGCTAGTGGCTCTGTGATGACAAGGTTTCACATTGTGTTTAGGACCCAGTTAAAACGTTTCTCATTTAAGCTAATGCCCCTTGAATTGGTTTTTTGTGAAGACTGGCTGTTTGAATCTCCTGCTTCGCAATTGATTGTGAATTTTGTCGCTCTCTGTCTCTTTCGATTCACGGAAAAAGCGAACAACTTATTTAAAGGAAAATTACAAGTCCTCCCGTGTGAGTTGAGTTGCTATCAAAACGAGTGCTACTCATTTTCCTGTGTGTGGAAAGAATAATTGCACTTTTTTGACGGGGGCAAGCCTGGTTTGGTGTTGGCTCTTCTGAACTCGAAAACATCTGATCAGACCTCATAGGCTAATTGAGAAAATGACCCCGGCACTCAGTGCTCTTGCGCAGAGAGACTCTGCATCCTTCTCAGCAACACGGCTCATTGGTCAGTGAAATTTCCACTTTCTGCGGCCCCTAGGAATTGCTGGTGACCCACCCCCACATTCCTATTACATGTTCATCAACGGAACTATTCAAATTTATACTATTATTCGGGGGACCAGGAACCGACGGCTTCATGGTTCAGTGAAATGATGGTGTTTTTCTTAGACTCTGTTAAACGCTGGCCGCTTCACACCCCTGCAGATTGCTCCACTTGCTGTGCTGCTTTCAGAGGTGTGGTCAGGCCGGCCTGCCGCACTAGCTGGATAAACCTCGTTAGCGGACAGGCAAACATTACGAGCTTCACATCCAGCACTCCGGCTGGCCCATGGGGGCTAAATGCAATAAGATGGCTGCAGGGGGTGAAAGCTTTTTGTGGACCCAGGTAACAGGACATCAAAGGGTTTTTGATTGTGGTACAATGTGACCTTCTTCAGTATCCTTAACCAGAGGCACGGGGACAGGGCGGGCAAGGCAGGCGATTGCCTGGGGCCCCAGAGCTGGGAGGAGCCTCTGAGGACGGCTGATTACATAGTACATTGCAACGACAAATCTGCTTTATTCGTGTATTCTGCTTCTCACAGTAAAGGGAAAATAAAGGAATTGTGTTTATTTAATTCTCTTTGTTGATATTATTACTTTAGACTTCACGCTAAAATAATTGTCATAAATCTTGTGGGTGCACTGGAGGGCTCCATGGAGTTTTTTGCCCAGGGCCCCGTGCCAATGGAATCGCGTCTGTCCATAACTGCAGTCCAGAGTACGGTAAACCACAGGAAACAGGAAGTTCATTTTTCTTAATTGGTCCAAGGTTAGCTGGGAATGGGTGGCGTGAAACTGGGATTGGAGATTGTAACCCACTTAGGCGCAGAAGCGTTGCGGGGGGGCGGGGGGTCGGTGTCGCCCATCCAGCTGTTGCTCTCCAGCTTAATCATTCTCCTGTCACCTTAGCCTCCACCTGAATGGACCATTGATTAAGGGAGTAAGTGAACACACTCCTACTTGGACTGTGGAAAATGGCCCATATTTGTCTTAAGAGGCAACTCAGTGCAATCCACACCGTGTGACTGCTTCCCTCATTAAGTCCACCCTCCACCAAAAGCTTGCAGAGGTCATCCATGCCCGTACAGATACCGAGCCTCTGTGCCCTCCGTCTTCGGAATTTACAGCCCAAATGTATTTAATATTCCTGCGTATCAGTCAAGAACTCACCCTTATTATTCTGGCTCTGAAGCAGCACATGTTGAACATGATTTTTTAAAAATTATGTGTAGGCAGAACAAAATTACTTTTCGGCTTGCCTTCATTACTGTAAAGGAAGTCAAAAAGTTTTGTGCTCTTGCGGATAATAAAGGCAAGGAAAAGTTAATGAGAATGTGAAATGTGCATGAAAACAGCCCAGCATTATGGCCATTCTGTATTTAATGATGTTGCCATTTATTTTGTGGTGATAAATCTGGAATAATCTGCCAGTGAGTGTAAGAGTGCAGGTGTGTGTGCCACGAGTATGTCAGTAGAGGGCACTAGAAAGCATGGGGCTTTTGTGGTGAGTATGGATGAAGTCTGACTGCGATCCACACTTAGATTCTCATAGTTATTTCCTTTTGCCCTTGGTCCAGATCATCTTAAGGGGAACATTTATTATATCAGGAGTTGATACCCCTGACTTGTAAAGTTCTAAATGGCAATTAAATTCAAAGAAGAGTGTATGTGTTCCATGTAATCATATGTATGTTTAAACCACAGCTGATTTTTATCAAGAAACAGTTGTTTTTTCACCTGATTAGTTGCCATCGTATTGTGTCTTGCACGTGTGTAATACGTAACATTATTGTTCCTCGCAACTTAGTTCTTAAATTAAGCTCGTTAAGCTGTGTAACGTATCATGCCTGACAACGTTCCACATTGTATTGAAAAATATATAGGGAATTGCAAAAGAGTATAAGATGTATGTATCCATCCATTTTCTGTAACTGCCTATCCTGTGCAGGGTCACTGGGGGGGGGGGGGGTCCGGAGCCAATCCCAGAAGCTACAGGCACAAGGCAGGGAACAACCCTGGATGGGAGGGCCAACCCATCGCAGAGCACACTCACACACCAGTCACTCACACACCAGTCACTCACACAAGCACAGCTACAGGCAATTTGGTAAGTGCAATTAGCTTCAGCATGTTTTTGGACTGTGGGGAGGAAGCAGAGTACCTGGAGGAAACCCCACGACGACATGCAAACTCCACACACAGGAAATGCTGGCAGAGACTTCATCCCAGGTCACAGAGATGTGAGGCGACCCTGACTAACTGTAAGACAATCTCTGTGTGTTTTGGTAGCAATCGGCATAAGCAGATTCTTTCGTTTTTGGAGAATAACATAGCTGCCCTGTACTGGATATGGAAGGATGGATGGATGGATGTAGCCCCCGGCTCTTACTTATTTGCTTTTTCTAACTCAGTGAGAATGTCACTCTAATCGTGGCTGCCCCTCATCTTTCCATAGCACCATAGACGCTTCTGTATTCAGATGGTCTGGGGGGGGGGGCTCTATCTCTTAAATATCAAGAATGTTGACTTAACAGGCCGAGCTCTCTTACTGACAAAAGTAAAGCTGCATTTGGTGATGTTGCATTCAGAGAATAGACTGCTTCCAGAGTGTACCAACCCTGATCCCTATAGACCACGATACAAATCGCAACACAAATGTCACACTGCAATGGATGGAGAGTGACGTTTTTTGTTCTGAAAACCCAACGGTAATTCGCTGTCACAAACAATTCGAATGTGTGGGCTTGGTGTCCAGCCCGCCAGCCACTGGGGTCTAGGTGCTGGGAAAGCTCAGAAAATCAGAGAAGAGAGTTGGACTCCATTTCAAAGTAGCAGGGACTCCATTTCAAAGGACTAATTTAAAGTTCACATCCAGGGCAGATACAGTAAACAAGATGAGCAAGCAGGTTGAAACTAATCAAAGAACAGGGATGGTGGAGACGCAGAAGGGGGTTCCACAGTGAAGACAGCTCAGCCTCATGTCTCTTAGTGTGTTGTGGACACAGCAGGGGACAGTCACAGGAACATAGTCTTTGTAACCTTTATGGCGGTTCTTGATATTGATGTATTGACTCTGGCGATTGCTGATCAGGGACGAGGTCTCTTTGAGGTATGTAGGGAAGGGCGAGCAAGAGAAACAGGAGGAAATGTCGCATTGATCTGTGTTATATACAGGTTCATGCGCAGTGTGCTGTCTGTATGACGTTATCCCCGCAATGCTCGTCTGAAGACGCATGAAAGTGTAGAAGCTGGTTCATTCTCCGTCATTTCAGTTGTGGTCAGAACTAGGGGGCTTTCTCGCTGTCACTTACGCCAAAAGCACAGGATGCTAAGTCTCTCGCTTTTCCTCGCCGGAGTCGAAAGAGAAACCTTTTTGTTTTGTAAACGTCCATCCCTTTATAACTGAATAAACTGTGATGGACGCTTATTAAATGGCTTCAAAACCCTTTTTTTGCCCCCCACATAAGAGGGAATATGTTTACATAATTAGAGAGCGCGTATCAAAAGTGCTGGTTGTTTTAAGGGCTGGTTTCATCTGAATTTGAAAAGCATGTGGGGCCTTAAAAGGTGTTTCGGCAAATATAATTATGGTCTTTAAGTCCCACGCAGCACCAAAGTGTGCCGAAGATGGGGTGGGGTGGGGTCTGGGGCGGGGGGGATGCAGGAAAGGAGGTACTTAAGCAATTTCAAAATGTTACTTTATTCTCCAGCCAGTTATTCCCAGAAAAGTCCTGCAAGTTATAAAATTGCTGGAGGGAAGTTGGAGCTGCTGTTTTTTTTTCTCCTTTTCTCCACAGGGGTTGGTACTTTGGCCTTCTGCTCGAATCCAATATGGCAGTAAGCTCCAAGGAGCCTTTGGGACTTGTATCGCCGTATATTTGTCTGGACGATGAAGTGTAAGCTGATGCATAGACTTTTCAACCAACCTTTTGGTGCCTGATCCTGCATTAAGTTCAGTTTGTAGCGCGACGTAAAACTTGCAGCCCCCGTAGATCCTAGCAAACCAGACAAATAAGAAAATTAACCTGCTTTTGTGCCCCTTTCCTTATATAATCTACAGTCAGAACCATGTTCACCTCCTGTCAGCAAAAATGAATTCCTAGGCTTTTGCCTTCCGATGTATATCTGACAGTGCTATCTGTATTCATGCAGCGCCTGATGCTAGCAGGTTGCATCGTACAGGTTATTAATTACTTAAATGACGTTGAGATGTGAGATTTTAATGGACTGCTGTTGCTCACATCAAACAGGAACCCACTGTGACACCTTGACTGAGTGGCACCCGGACCAGACTGGAAATTGACTTGCCAACATCATTCTTTTGTGTTTCATTGAAATTGGACCTGCGTGAGTCTGTCTGGACTGGATGTCTTTTGTATAAATGCGGCCACAGCAGTAAAACGGTAAAGTCGGACCGGAAATATCGCAGAGGCAGCAGCGGGGGGTGCTGCTATCAGCATAGCTGTTGTTGCGTCTATTGTTAGTGCCTCAGAAGCATATTAAACCTCATGGTTCCCAACAATGATAATAGAGCCTTCAATTCCATCACCGACACCTCACAGCCAGCACCTTATCTTAAGGTTGGGCGAGGCTGCCTCAGTTAAGCTCTTCTACATCTTCTGCTCATAGGAGTTTTTACAAAAGTGTCCTGAGGGCAGAATGAAAAATGATTGGTTCAGCGAGATAACCAATCAGATTGTAGAGGAGGTGGGTCTAAGCCAGGGTTTCCCAATCCAGTCCACGCTTTTGCTTCCTCTCAGCTCCCAGCGCACCTGTACCAAGTATTCAGTGTTCCTGATTGGCTGGCAGCTGGGAGGGAGCAAAAATGTAGACTGTCCGGGGTCCTCCAAGGACTGGGTTGGGAAACACTGGTCTAAGCAACTAGAGGAGACTTCTTTTTGATTGGCCGTCTCTCTGAACCAATCATTTTTCGTTCTGTCCTCAGAACATTTTTGTATAAGTAAAACTCTCACAAGCACAGCCTGCCACCATTTCCATGGTTCCCTGCCACTTTGGCCTGTGCCCCAATGTGAACTCAAACTGGGGGAACAATCCCGTTAATCGACTGACATCTACCATTTATGGTAGCAGCCACCGTAAAGTCTGCAGCATGGACAGAAAATGGAACTGGATGTAGTGAATCCACCCGCTATGCTGGGAACTGTTTATGGGGTGTGTGTTTACGAGGTGTGTGTTTACGGGGTGTGTGTTTAGAGGGCATGTTTGTAAGCAAGCTCGAGTCAACACCATTATGGTTCAGCATCAGCCGACACGAGCAGTCTGCTCCTCCCCACATCCTCGCTTTTGGTGTTGCAGGAAAAATTCTATATTTTTGTTTATATGATGCGACTCCCATGATAACTCAAAAGATCGATTTAAAAGACCGGGCATGGTAGATTGGCGCAACGATAGTTTATGTTGTATAGTAGCAAAAATCAGAGTGGAAAAATCCAGAAGACCAGAGAGGATACAAGACAACAAACATTAGGAGACAAAACTGTCAAAGTCAAGGCCAAGTATTGGGCCGCGAACCCCCCAGACGGGCTCACATATTAGGACTCAGGGTTAAGTGTGTAAGTGTTGTTAGGGCTGTGAGAGGTAAAAATGAGCAGCAGATTGACTGGAATCAGGGGCAAAACATTGGGCTGTGGCCACTGATGGAGTGACTTGCTGTGAGCTGCCCGGATTTGGAGGCCTGAATGGCCACCTTGCAAGTGCGCAGAAGATAGGGCTGTGATGGATGTGTTTGATCATTCCCTTTATGACACCCCCCCATAAGTGACACCCCACCAGTGACGGCCATCCTGAAAGCATGGGCCACCCTCCGATCCTGTTACACGTGCACTGACAGTGACGCACTACCCCCCCCCCCCCCACAACCGGGCCCCGCCCCCCCCCCCCTGGGGCCGCCCACCGGGAAAAAGGTAGGG
>JAODJX010000027.1:1041526-1062816 GCA_026776945.1 Isichthys henryi | reverse complement strand
TTTATAATACATTTTCATACGCCATGCTCTTTACATTTTATTTGTTTGTTGTAGCTCGATCACAACGTCATTTCCACATTTAACCAAAGCTTTTTATAATACATTTTCATACGCCATGCTCTTTACATTTTATTTGTTTGTTGTAGCTCGATCACAACGTCATTTCCACTTTTTTTGTCCAACCAAAATTTTTTTATAGTCGTAGCAGTGGCGATGTATACATTTTGAATAATTTATTTTGACTTTGATTCGTAATAAAGTTCAGTTTTTATAAACACTTGACTGTTGATCTCAGACGCAACCATGTGTTTAAAAGAAATGCTCGTATTCTATTTAGCCAAAGTGAAACAACCCAGCCGGTCGAGGGGCGAGCTGTCCTTTACATATTTCTTTTTGAATCCCAGAGCTGCCTGACGGACTCTACAGGTGTGGGCCATGTTCCCTTCCAGCTGTGCCGAAGAGGTCCGAGTCAGGACACTTTACTGGGCCATTGCCAGAATTCTCTGGGTAGATATAGCAGCATTCTGTCACCATGTGCGGCTGGAAAATTGTTAATTTCCCTGGAACAGTTAAATTAACCGGGAAATTCGATATATTATACATGTGGCACGATGACAAAGGCGGAAGGACAAAAAAACACAAACGCAAACGGCGACGTTTTAATTTACCCAGACCTGATGTCACTCCTCTGGGAGGCAAGAGCGCAGCGGAAAATCGATTTAAGTCTGCGTGGCAGGTGGGCATTAAAGCAGCCGTGCTGTGAGGGTCCACAAACCCAGAGGCAGTTTGGAGTCGGTCCCAGATAGCACGTCCTCAAAGATGAGCGTTCTCCAGGCGTGTATTTAAATCTGTGATATGACCTCCACCTGAATCTTCTGATTCTTTATTTCATAATTATTACTGCAGCATCTGGACTCTGAATTCAGACCCCTGGTTTTAGTTTAATAACATATCCTGCGAGTGTCCTATATACAGTAAAGTAACTACAAGATTCTGATATACCAGGAGCAGAGTTGGGTAATTCAGGTCCAGAGAGTAAAAGTCCAGATCGGGATTTTGTTTCAGCCAACCAGTTCAGTACTCTGTGACTGCGACTCTTTATGCTCAACTGGTTGGTTGAAACAAAATGTGGGTCTACAAAAACGTTGGAGTTCGTCCTGGTTCACCCTTGACTTGAGGTTGGGGTTCTGACTGTGGTTTTTCTAGGCACAGCCAAAGGGCAGAGAGGATAAAGATTGGTGGCCTCAGGGTTGCGTCTGTGATTTTTGCAGATGATATGGTCCTGTTGGCTTCTTGCACTGGAGTGGGAGTGTTGGAATGACTGGGATGAGGGTCAGCACGTCCAACTCTGAGGTTATGGTTCTCATCCTGGAAAGGGTGGATTGAACCCTTCAGGCTGAGGATGAGTTATTGTCTCAAGCAGAGGAGTTTAAGTATTTTGAAGTCTTTTTCACAAGAGAGGGAAGAATGGAGCAGTTGATCAATAGGAGGATCGGTGCAGCATCAGCAGTTATTTGGATGATGTACTGGTCTGTTGTTGTGTAGAGAGAGTTGAGCCAGAAAGAACATAAGCAATTTACAAACGAGAGGAGGCTATTTGGCCTATCAAGCTTGTTTGGGGAGAACTCAATTAATAGCTCAAAATTGTTAAATCTTATCTAGCTCTGATTTAAAGGAACCCAGGGTTTTAGCTTGCCCTACACTAACAGGAAGACTATTCATACTCTAACTACACATTGTGTAAAGAAGTGCTTTCTCTAATCCAGTTTAAAATGTTCTTCCACTAATTTCCACTTCTGGCTACGCATTCTTGTATTTCAACTAATATTGAAGTAAGCTATTGATTTTCTAGTCGATCTACATTCCTACCTTAACCTATGGTCACAAGCTTTGTGTAATGACTGAAAGAATGAGATGGCAGATACAAGCAGCAGAAATTAGTTTCCTCCATAGGGCATCTGGGCTCAGCCTTAGAGATGGGGTGAGGGGCTTGGACATTTGGGAGGTGCTCAAAGTAGAGTCACTCCTTCTCTACATCAAAAGGAGCCAACTGAGGTGGTTCAAGCGTCTCTTTAAGATATCTCCTAGATGACTTCCTGGGGAGGTGCTTTGGGCAAGTGCAACCAGGATGAGAGCCCCGAGCAGACTAAGACAGCCTGGAGAGATTATATGCCTTGCTTGTCCTGGGATCACCTTGGTATTCCCCTCGGAGGAGCTGGAAGAGGTGGCTGGGGAGAAAGAGGTCTGGGCATCCCTGCTTAGACTGCTGTCCCCATGACCAGGACCTGGATGGATGGCAGAAAATGATAGATGGATGGATGGATGGATATGGTCTGTCTTCCTGCCCATGAAATCAGAAGCCAGGTAGTGGCTGGTTGGTTGGATCGATAGCTAAAGAAATTTATTCCATAAATAAAGCAGTAATGGAATCATGTTTTCAGTAACATACCTGCCAACTCAGACTCACGACTGTTTATAACACACCTTAGGAGAAACTTGAAAAAATATGTTGCTTATAAAGGAAGGGGGTGTAATTTCATTTTATTTAATTTTTTTATGGTAATAGGGTAACCGGGGGTACAGTGAGAAAATCAGACGTGAATTTCAAGGTCCTCACTGGACTGACAAATCCATGACAAAGTAATTTCACGGCTGTGCCATGTTTGGAAGTGCACAGGAATGCCCCTCGTGCTGGACAACGACAGGGCTTGGCAGGGCTCTGTGGGTAAAGTAAAATGTGCCGTAAATTTACACATCCATTCCTGAAGCCTTGGGCTGCAAGGTCTTCCTTTGAAAGGCTTAAATTAACAAAAAGGAAGGTTAAATCCTGCATCATATTGTCATAGTCTCACTCTATGTCTAAAGTCATATTTCCAGTCATAATTTTATGAGCCGATTGTCTAACCGGCCTCTCTGGTCCAGGCTTCTACTCCAGCTTATTGTATTTTCAACAGCATTGGAGGCTTCAGCTGTAGCAGAACTAGCTAATTTCTGAAATTCTGTAAGAGAACCTGCTTGGGACAGAAGGAAGTCCAGGCTCATCACTAGGGGTCCAGCTATGGTCATCCGAGTCACTGGGAGAATGGTTTATACAGTAATAGAATGCCTTCATTGTCGGCGTGTAATAAGGGGAAAGAGACTGAGGGTAGCTCGACCATTGCTAAGGCTAACATTAGCTAGTTCTAACATTAGTTCTCTACTTAGATGGCTTAGGTCACGGAGGAAAGCTTCTTTTTTGCTTGAGTGTAGGAGTTTGGGGTAATTGGCATCCAGGGTAACTGTTTCACTGTGCCCACCCCCCCATTCCCCAACCTTTGAACTCTCTTCTCGGATGAGCACTCTTCAGGTGAGGGCGGCACTACACGCCCCCGATGCTGGTAAAACAATGTAAAGTGTTACTTTTTTGCCGATTCAACCTAATTTTAAAAACTTTAATACTTCCGACAACTGACGTTTTGAAAAGTAGACAGATTACAGATTTAGTCAGCGTTATTTTTCACGTTTGTACAATAAGATTTCTGCAAGTTATGAACTGAAATACGCAAGAAAGATTCGCGGCATCCCCGACGATGCCGTCAACTCCAGAGGGTTAATGTGGTGTGACGTTATCTTTCGTTTATTCTTTGTTTGTGGATGTATTCTCCCAAATAAAGCCTTCATTTCCCCAACTCCCTGGACCTCTGCTCCTCTGTTCCCCCTCTGCCCCCGCAAGTCATGACATGGGGGCTCCATTTGCCCTCCCAGGAAGTGCCTACTGCCACCGTGGATTGTCCCACCGTCATTTTGACGGCGGCAGAGATGCTACAGACAGGCCCTGACTCTGCAGATTACATTTCCCAAGAGCCAAGTGGGCGTCCCCGGGAACCTCTGTCTGGGGCGACACTCCCCTCATGCATCCTTGGCAATTTTGAGTTCGGAGCAAAGCAATTTGGCAGGAAATTAAGCATTCCGGGTGGGTCCTGAGAGTGTGGGACATGAGAAGGGGCTGTTTGGGCCAAGGAAATCTGAGGGCACTCTGACCATGATCATCCTCAAAATCATGAAGAGCGACTTATTAGGCAGCCAAACTGTAAGAAAATGCAGAGCAGCACGCTGGGCAAGTCTCTTCACAATAAAATCTCTGACAAACAAATCATAATGCTAATTGTTTTTATTATAATAATAATCAAAAAGAGGCTGCTTCCCTGTTTTCCGTGATAGACGTGGCTGTTACAGCCATTGTTAATGTTACTCATGCCGCACTTGCTTGGAGTGACTGTGCGAACCGATAACAGACCATCAGAAGTGGGAGAACCTAGTAGAAACTATTTTCCGCACGCTTGCCCCAAGGCCTCCAGGTGACTCAGCCATCTTGGGTCTCCGTGGACCACTCAGTGTTCCTCATGGCATCCAGCAGATCTTAGCAGATGGCAGATACATTTTTATGCGAAGTGATGGCTGGACTCCCTAGTGAGTGGCCTTCATCTCGTTTCCGTGGAGAACATCATGTAAAGCCAAACGTTTGAAAGCAAACGGACGAATCCAGTTACGGATGACTTCTTTCTTTATTGCAATAACTGTGAATCTGTCTAGTCACTGCTGGAAGCCCGATGTACTTGATTTAGTCCTATTATACTTCATCACCTTTCCTGGTTTAACCTGGCAGGGCCTTGGAAATTTCACACAGAGACTGATGCAGGAGTAATGCTGTAGTGATTGTGACACTAACACAGGTCACAGTGCCGGGTCATGCTGCCCTCATTGCCTTTCACCAAGGAGAAACGAGCGTGGTGCTGGTCCGCTTGCCGAAGTAGGTTCAGAGACTTGTTAAGTCAGACGTTGGACTTCTTGGGTGAAGGTCTCTTTGGGTATCAATGATGATCTGTAGCCTCCCACCCCACCCTCGCTCAGTCTGCCGTCATAGAAAAGCTCCCCATCACAACTCATTTGGGAGCAGAAATTAGGACAAACCTTGGCAATCAGCAAGAAACAGATAACGGCAGTAACAACACTGCTGATAGCAATAAGTAATTCTACATTTTTCTGATAAATCGTGCGTCTCTTCTAAAGTGAATTAAACCATGATGGCGAGACTGAAATGAATAGCTGTATTTTAAATGGATTTTAAATAGCTATATCAGTGGGGTTTGGTTTGCTCTTTTCCCCCGTCGGAAAGGCCAGGACACATCCTGCAGAGATTTCAGTCAGAACATGAATGATGCATGAAGGAGCATGGGCACAGCAGAATGGAGAGAGTCCGTTTTGGGAGTCGCCCTTTACCAGCGCGGGCTTGGAACCTCACTGAGGTCACAGTCCATTGTGGGAATGCATGTGCCATCTTAACTCTTCACTGTGTTTCCAAAGGATGCTCAGGACCTGAAGACAAATGTTCAGCAGACCAGAACCTCTAAGCACTTTGACTCGTCTAAAAATGGGCTTATTTTTGTAGCTCAAATACGAAGGGTAAAAATCCTTTCAGTAACTATAGAAAGAACAACTGTTGGAAATTTCCAGAAACGTTATTTCTCCCACTTAGATAATAACTTTGAAATTGCTTTCAATGGCAGCCTCTTCGGGGAGGGGGGGGCTGTTTTTCTCCTCCCTTTCACTGGCAAATTACAGGGAATAAATCAATCTTACTTAGAAGCTTTCCAATATATACTTTAGGGTTGGCACTGTCTGAAATTGAAGTTCAGACTTTTTCTCTGTTTATTACTTTCCGTCTTCGTGTGTTTCTTTCCATCCCTAACAGGGAGCATGGGGGTCAAAGTTCAGGCGGTCCTGATCCATAAGGCGTGAGGGTGGCGAATCAGAAGACAGGATATTGGGAAATCGGCGAGTGTATTGGGTAAAAAATCTGACAGGGGGCCTCAGTGGGGCAAAGACAGGAATATAGTCAAGCATGAAGTAGAGGATGTTTGTCTGCTAGGGGGGTGAATTCAAACCCATTTCCTAAAATAGTCCAAATGGCAGAGCTGTACTGGCAGTCACCATGGTTACCGGGCCCGCATTGGTGGGGGGAGGGGGGCTCAGTAGATAGTGCCTCTGAGTCGGCCCCCTGTGGACCTGGCACCAACGGCGCTGTGTCTGACACAGCATGTAAGGCACAGAGTTCCTGGGGGGTGTCCGTGGGCCGCAGGTTCCCCTGCTAGGTCACGCTGCGATGTCCTGCATTTGAACATGTCGGGGCATGGAGATGTGTGGCAGACAAACAAGGTAACATACAATGCTTGTAGTGTGTGTGTGGGGGGGGAGGGGGGTGCCAGAGGCTGATACACTAGAGAGGGCTTGAGGGATGGGCAGAGGGGGCGGGGCTGTCAAAATCAAACCTCATGAATATTCATGATCACCCCCCCCCCCAGCCCACCCTGAGTCTCCTTCACCTTACCAAGCTTGGTAGCTGATGGGACACTCCTGCATCACTCCCCCCTACTCTTGTCGCTTTCACTTTAATCAATACCACGAACCTCCTGAACGAAGCCGTCTGCTCCCCAAGCACAGATTTGAATTATGGGTAGGAAGCTCGTCCCTGGTGGCTCATCGTAATCACATTTAAAAGTTCCACGGCCTGCCCAGCTCACTCAGGGATGTGCCGTCGTGCTTCACTTTTAACTGGAAGGACGGAGATGAGAGGCCATCTTGGATTCTATGAACCTGCGGATTTTTACTTAAAGGTGTTACGCTCAGGGCCTTTGGGACTTAAACCTCTTAGTGTCTGAACCAAAATCCAGTGAATTATTTAGTCTTAAGAAACAAAACCTATTTCATTGACCTACTGGCTTATTCCTTTAAACTCCTTAAAAGTAGATTCTCTCCCTGTAGGCTCCTACATTCAACACTAACCTGTCTTTCTGCTTTGCCCATCCAGCCTGTTCTGAAGCTTTTAGGGTTAAACCCTTATGACTCTGACCTCAGAACAGCAGCTCAATGACCTGTCCTGGAAGTGTAATGACCAGCCGTTGTCTGCTGACAAAGTGCAACCCACAAGCACAGGGTGGGAACACGCTGTGTTCTGTATGACATTCTACACGTGTTGCATGTTTTAGCGTGTGGGGCTGGGCGTTTTGTTTCAGCTCTGTTTTGTGATAATACAATGATTTTGTTCATCTATCACAGTGGTGTCAGTAAACAAATCAAGGGATGGGTAATACGGTTAATATAACATGCTGTTACCGAAGCTTGTAATATCTGACCGGGAGTGACATACATCACAGCACAGCATGTGCCGCGTGCTATCTAACAGTCATTTTTCTTTCCAGGTAACATGTGTTAATGGCACAGCAATGTCTGCCAATCTGGGACGGATCTCCCACCTAGTGAGCCTCTGTGAGCATCTGTATAGCGTTTATAGCCGGCTTGTTCACCATTAGCAATAGAATCGAGAATGGCCGTGAAATTCAAAATCAACTATAAAATTATATAATTATTTACCTTTAGCTAGATTAAATGACATTCCTGTGTTGTATGCCTGCATTGAATTTATTTGAATTGAAGGCATTAAATTCTTCTTCCTGTCATTCCATTTTAAATTCCAATTCATCATCCTGTGGGGGAGTGGCCAATTCAGTTCAAATTCCAGTGCATGAATGGATTGGGGATGAATTCACGAATGCTGGATTTTGCGCAACAGGGGTTTATAGCAGCTGGAGGGCGGGGCCTGGGTGTAGCCCACGAGTGATGCGGGCTGTACCCAATCACAGATGGCCGTCATCTTTACTCTGCGTGTCAGGCAGGTGTATGGATCTGATACTCATGATGTTCACGGTTTCCTCTCTCACTCTGGGGTACAACAGCACTGTCCCTGCTGACGCAGCTTTCACCATTGTGAAAGCTGTCACGTTAGCACTCCGGTGTCCTACAGATGGCAATGACGTACGCCAGTGATAAGGCAGGCACTTAATAGACATGTTTCCTCCCTCGGAAATGTGTCGGTGAAGTTACACAGTCGCCCTTCTGACGCGTCTCTGTGTGCCTCTGTTATCTGGCTGTGGTGCAGTAATTGCGGAGAGCGGTCCGCGTGCTGCAGCTCCGCATGGTGACAGAGCTGTGATCTCGGTGCTTTCACCAGCCCATGTCTAACAGCGGCCAGTATATGAAAAAGCCTTTGATCACAACGAGAAGAGGTCTTTCAGCCATGTGTTGGCTCATTCAGATGCCTGTATCTCAGGTACCTGGGGAGCATCTGCGTTTTTAGAGCCCATAAATTGCTAATGGGGGTTTCGAAGAACCTTCCCCATTTCAGAAAGTCTGAGTAAAGGAAAAAAAGAGGTGACAGCCACGCTTTGTAATCTGTGTACAACGAGCCCAGAGCTCGGCTATACTCAGGCCGTGACCCAGATTCAAGGGAGACCCGATGGGCTGCTTTCACGGGATAGAAAGGGGTCCCGAACTGTCTGAGGAAAGCAATGGGCAGCGGAGATGAATAAGATCTGAATTAGAAAAAAAATCGGCATTTTTGAGCAGCTTGTCAGGCGCACAGCAGTGGGATGTAATGGTGAAAAAGTGAGGCCATCGTGTCCGGTGTGGCTCCGGTCAATGCGATGAAAACCGGGCACCGCTCGATCACGGTAAAGGTCAGCTCACCTGCTGTTTTTCTCCTCTAATTTTATCGAGCGTGATGAGGATCTGCTCATTGCCATTAGGGCTGACAGACAGCACAGTGCTTCTCCCATCACTGCGCATCCCTATCGCGATCGTCACATGAAAGCCCCCAGAATGTCCCTGTCACACAGCGGAACACGGGCTCGCCATCTCCACGGATGAGGCATTCCCGCATTTCCTATCCGGCATTTTCAGCTTTCCGTTCCCGTTCTTCTGAATCCGTTCCCCGGAAGCTGCTTTCTCCGATGCTCTCCAGCAGTGTACATGCCCCCGTTTAGCCGTCACCGTCCGCTGGGGGCCTGAGTCCCTGCTAACAATGTGATATTAAAACCCTCAAATCTGTCCATGCCGTATAAACAGACAGGATCTGTCCAATAAACCGACACTGAAGAAACTTCATTATTAATAATTATCTGTTTCATTTCCGTCATTTAAATGGACCCAGTTCTGATAATTAAGTTACAGATTGTCCCCTGTGTGTCCTCAGAAACTGTGTCCAGCAGTTTTACAGGGAGCCACTGGGCTAAATTAAGACAGGCAGTCTGCCTCCCCCCCCTCCCCTCACAGGATACACTTTAACCCCCCCCTCACTCCCCACATGCAGGCTGAGCGAGTCAGACCTGACAGGTGTGTAATGGGGTTGCTGTGTGGCGCACGCTAAACAGGAGGGGGCTAAAATCAGCAGGCGTTTGCAAACAGGCCCCTGTGTTTGTGAGGACGCTGTGTTACTGCTACAGCAGTAACTGTGGGTGGCGTCACAGGGAGGGCTCCAGTCCAAGATTATAACCCCAGGCCATTATTTTTAGGATTTTTTGGCTGTTTGATGGTGAGTCACAAATCATGGGTTTCAGATACTCTTAGATACTCGATCACTCACCCAGACTTTTTCCTTTCTACGTACTGCCTTCCTCCATCTCAGGCTCACACAAGCAGCGCAGGGTCCTGCTAACTGCACTGCCTACTGCTGTGAGTGTGTGAAGCTGTTGTCTTTAAGAGGCCTCTCAGACACTTGACTGTGTTAGATTGCAGGTCTGATTGGTGCAAGGTCCTGATTCGTCGTCTGCAACTTAAGGACGAAACAGCAGGTCCTTCTTACTTAAAACAAAAGTGAGGAGTCCTACAGAAACACTCCCGTCTGCTATAATTTACCGAGTGATCGACACCCCGGCGTTCAAGAGTGATTGGGGGGGGGGGAGGCAGCTCCTGGCTGCTGTGTTCACTTAGTCTCTCTGTGCTACGCCCTTGAAATGCAGGAACCTCACCCATGAGCAGAGGTGGATAGTTCAGGTCCAGAAAGTAAAAATCAGACCAAGATTTTATTTCGCCCAGCCAGTTGAGTTCTCTGTGACTGTGAATCATTATACGTAAGTGGTTGGTTGAAACAAAATCCTGGCCTGGAGTTTTTCTTTCTGGACCTGAAATGTCCTGCTCTTCCTATGAGGAAGCAGCTGTCCCATTTTTTTAGCCTGTTATTTGTGTTGACTCCCCGCCCCTCAGTGTTTTGCACCCCAAAAGCCCAAAGCGAGGCCCACTTCTCTGACCTCCCAGTTCTCAGCATTCCCCGTGCCAGATCCACACGATATTGGCTGTTGAATGGTGGCGCACTTATTTTAAAAGTGATGTCCGATTAAGGCCCAGGCTTCTGCTCATGTCAGTGTGAACTGAGAAGGCTACAGCTGTGCCTGCGGTCCCTTTCCTTGACTAGCTGTACGTATGGAAGTCTAGAGACTCACGGGGCAGCACTGTGTTGGGCAGTGTTTCCCAACCCGGTCCTCGGGGACCATCAGACGGTCTAGGTTTTTGCTCCCTCCCAGCTCCCTGCCAGACAGTCCACACTTTTGCTCCCGCATTCTGGTCGTAAAAATATGGACTCTCTGGGGGTCCCTGAGGACCGGATTGGGAAATACTGGTGTAGGGGATGGATTCAGTCTGTATGAATGTGGGGACTCCGCATGTTCTCTACATGTTGATGCCTCCTTTAGGAAATCTGAATTCCATGGCAAACAGCGTTTCTAAATTGCAGATAATGTGTGAGTTTGTAAGTGTGTGTATGTGAGTGTGTGTGTGTGTGTGTGAGCGGGTATACATATCCTTATGGGGACACAATGTCCCCATAACGTGATAAATGTCTGTTTTTTTTCTATTATATTTTATAAAAATCAGTGACTGCTATGAAAAAACTAAAAATGCAAAAGCTCTTGTATTTTGCTTGGTTACTTATGGTTATGGTTAGGGCAGGGTGGGGGTTAAGGTTGTCATAGTTAGCGTTAGCATTTTACCCATAGAAGTGAATGAGTGGGCCCCATAAGGATAGGTATACCTATATATATATATATATATATATATGTGTGTGTGCATGTGTGTGTGTGTGTCCTTTGAATGACTGGGATCCCATCCAGGGTCCCCCCTACCTTGTGCCTGGCACTTTCCAGAATAGACTCCAGGCTTGCTGTGTGTCTGTACTGGAGCAGTGGTGAGGGATGACTGGATAGATGGATGTGCTTGTACACGTGTGAAATTTGAGCCTGGTTAAAATGCCCGATGTCCTCCAAACACACACAGTGCCCTTGGACAGGGTGATCGACAAACCCCTTTGAGTTACAGAAATGCTTCTGTCGATATCCACAAGAGTCAGCGGCACAAAAGCTCACGTCCTCATTTCCCTGAGAGCATCCAGAACCTCTTTGAAGTGATTCATGGGCTCATTAGCAGTTCCCTCTATGGTTTGTTAACTTGTTGTTCCAGAGATTAATTTTGGAGATGGAGGGGCGGGGTGCATTGTGGGACGAGAAATGTATGGCGTCTTAAAGCAAAATAAAAGAAAATGGACTGCATTTGTTCTCTGGGGGATTCCGGAAGGAAAAGTGATAGCTTTTTCCTTTCTGGAATCTTCTCAAACTGCAGATGAGGGATCCGTTTCATACTGATGTGGCCCATGTCCGCCAGCTGTCCTCTCTGTCTCTGGGCATCTTCAGATATGTTTCAGGAATGGCGCAGAAGTGAAGGACCAAAGGAGAGTCTCCATTAGGGGGGGGGGGGGCATCACTCTGCTTTCCCTTGGTCAACATGGCAAGGACATGGTGCTTTTAAATATAATTTTCCTCTGTGTTTGTGTCACGATTCAGACCAGGCCCATTTTTCATGCCGCACTGAGTCCTTGAAAGAGCTGGAAATGGCAGCAGGCATCAGCCATTCGGTGTTAATGTAACAGTGCGAGAGAGGGAGGGTAGAGCTTTTAAAGGCACGCTGAACACAGAACCTGACATTCCAACATTGCCAGTCACTCGCTTACAGTCACAGCCTTGAGGGACAGTGATCCTCTGTGAAGACGGCACAGGAAACGGAAACCAGCATGAACAAGTACACCGTGAATTTCAATTTAATATCCACCCCCCCTCCCAAGTCCCACTCGCATCCAGCCTGTCACAGAGAGCGGGTGGGGTATCGAACGACCCTCAGTGAGAGCTGACAGTCCATCAGATATGGGCCAAATTAGCAGAGGATTGCACGCGATGCCTGTTTCCGTGGTAATCTTGACTGGCACCGTGTGATCAGAGGTGCACTGATGGTGTTCCTCCACAGCAGAGTTGGTGATTTCAGGTCCAGAGAGTACATATCCAAGATTTTGTTTAAACCAACCAGTTGAGTACAAAGAGTCAGTCACAGAGGACAAAATCTTGGTCTGGATTTGTACTTTCTGGGCCTGGAATCTCCACCTCTACTTCACACAGACGTTTATTTCAGGTTTCTGTCTGTGGGTAATTACGAAACCTCTGAATAGGTAATATAGTAACAGTAGCAACTTTTAGGAATGAATGCCGGTCACATGATGCCTTTAGAATTCAGCCAATAAATATAATTGCTGTTGGTAAGGTTACTGTTTATACATTAGAGAATGTGTAGCAGCTGGCTCCAAGCTTGGCATAGACCTTGAGACTCAGAGCATCCCAGAAGCACGTCTCTTTTTTCCGTGGTCCAGCTGGTTTTTGTTTATTGCCAATAAGCTTTTCAAAAGCAAGCTAGCTGGGCGCCAGCAAGAAAATGGCTGCCAGCTACTGGAATCCCCATGACAAGTGAAAACAAATTCGCTGTCTTTCTGCTTCCTGCCAGGTTACAAAGTCAAACCCAAGAACCTGAACTTCACTGTGGTGCTTTACCTGACTCTGTGAACCCCTGCGCACACACAGATGGTAGCTCCCTTTGGATTTGCATGCAAACGCACCTGGAACGAATCGGCCTGAAAACCCCCACAGCTCTCCAAAGTAAAAGGCAGCTAAATGTTCTGCTAATGGATCCAAATCATATCTTTTTTAAGCATAAGATCGTGGGAAGTGCAGTGCAGCGATATTAATGTCGGCACCCACCTGCAAGGCTTGACTGTTTTAGGAAGGTGAGGCTTTAGACAAACGTGCCGAGTCCTGCTTTCTTGAGGAGGGGAGAGTTTCGCTAGACAGCCCCCCCTAAAAAAAAAATCCAGAAGGCTCTCTTTAGGGTTACCCTGAGGTCCATAAATGTGAAGGCATTGGGGGTTCACAGGTGGATAGTTCAGGTCCAGGAAGTTCAAATCCAGACCAGGATTTTGTTTCGACCAATCAGTTGAGTACTCTCTGACTGTGACTCTTTAAATTGAACTGGTTGGTTGAAACAAATTCTTGGTCAGGATTTGTACTTTCTGGACATGAAATTCCATCTCTGTGGGGGATACACATGGCAGACCTTGAACATGCCACCCTATGCCCCGAATATGCTGAACTTGGATTTACGGTGCCTGTAGTTACAGAGGAATCGGCAACTTTGACGTGTGTTTGTCTTAATGTTCCATTTTTATCAGTACATGCTGGGTGTCGATCCGCTCCATATCAATGACTACACCTCCACGCTGACAGGCATGCCCTCATTCAGTCAGGGCTTGTCTTCTAATCATTATTTCTGTCACCGGTTGGGTGGGTGGAGGGACCGTCTGTATGTGCTGCAAGTTCCTACGTCAGCGCAAACCTTCTAATTGAAAAGCATGCTTTAATTGAGAGTCAGAGCCACCGCTGGATACATCCTGGGGAGTTTCCTGTCTGCGTAAACATGCTAAGAGCTGCGTCGTTTGCCCTCAGTAGCCTGATGCACGTCCGCATGCTATGCTATGCTATGCTTCTGTGGGTCTTCATTTGCTGGAGATACCAGTGTTCTACATCGATATGCATGAATCATATCTCGGAACGTGAAAATTTCCTATAGAACAGCTGAATGGAATGGATTCATATGCTAATTCTGCTAGCATTTGATGCTAACATAACATGGTGATTCTCAAAGACCTGGTATTGATCCTAAAATGTTCATGGTCTGTCCTCCTTTTCTGACCCCCTTTGGGCTATTTGCAATGCCCCCCCCCTCCCCCGACTCCCACTAGCAGGACAAACTTCATGGCTCCTGACTGGAGCTGCCAGAGCTGGGGGGGGGGGGTGGAGAGTGCTGCTGCCACACACGTCATGGGCGTTTTAATTACCCGTCACTCCCCCTGAACCAGGGTCCCTTCAGCCTGACGCTTCAAGTGGCATTTTCACCTCCCATCATTTCTGTTACTTTTTTCGACCACATAAGAAAAAAATGACCTTCGGTGTGTCAATGGAAACCCTGTCTTTGCGCTGAGATTCGAAAACGCCATATGTTGTTCTCTGTGCTTTCTCATGCAAGGAGGTTTAGAAGCATAACTTTTATTTTTAGAGATAAAATAATGCACATTCTTCAAGCTTCATCTCTTGGGGTGCGGTGTGGTTACAGTCGAGCAATATGAGTGTTTCACAAACAGCCCGCTGCTGACACTGTGGACGTGAGCATGGCCAGATGCCCATAATGAACTTCTGATGCAGTCAGAAGAAGTTGGGTTTCTACACTCTCAGTCACCGTGAGTTTCCTAAATGACACCAGGATTCCCTTGACATGGAGCCTCTTAACTAAGGCTACCAATTTTTTTCTTATTTAAAGCCCTTAAGCAGTCAATAACAATCACAGTCCATGCAGGACGTGTGATCTTCTGTCTGTTCACAAATCCTCATTATGAGTGACAGGATAACGAGGGCCCACGGAACATGTTTCGTTCCGCCGGTGTTTTGATCAAGCTCTCTGTCATCCGCAGCAGGCAGACACGCTTTTTGTTTATCTCGTACAATAGCTGCGATGGAGTGTTCTTCACATGGTAACGCCGTCTGGAAATTAGCGAATCGGACTCAGCTCCTGCCATAAACAGGACAGGATCCGGAGGTGTTTGCAGGCCATTTTGTAACCTTATAGCTGAAGTCTACGTCTGCAAAGATGAGTTCTTAACATGGTGTAACTTTCAAAGCCCTTTCCGATTTACACACCGACTGGATTCGTTACACACAAAAGGACCCTTATCATCTGTCTCTGCATTCAGCATCTAAGATGTGTATGACTACAATATAATTGTAAAAATATAATTATGACTGTTTTTTTTTTTACATGAAATACAACTTTTATTTGCGGCTGGCCTCAAATAAACCAAGACAACAAGTCGTGTTCCGATTAAAGTACGTGCTTAGTAAACATGACACTACAATTTTTTCTGTAATAACAAACTTCTGACTATAAACCAGTTTGCAGAAGTGTGTATTTAAACAAATAGTAACCACAGGGAAAATGTTTTGACCAAATCAACTGAAAACTAATTACACGCCAAACAAACTAGAGCAATACAGCGTAGCTGCTTGATTTAATTACTATACAGTGTTATACAAACGGTAAGCATTGTAGGCATTATAAGAAAGCAGTAGAATATGTAAAATATGTCTTCCTTATACCTGGCTTTTTAAAACATGAAAACAGGCAACATTTCTAAGAATTCCACAGGGCTCATTAAATGCATCTCAATAATTCCTGAAGTTTGATGACGGAGTCTTCTAGTGATCACGAAATCTCCCTCTACTAGTCCCTCTGCTAAAAGGCATATTGTTGTCAAGGTAACTGTTCACCTGTATCAGTGCTAATGCCAGTCCACATCTGCCCAGTTGGATTCTGACAGTCTCGTTATTAATTTAAGAGGTCTTGGATAGTGTGAGTTTGCATCACTCCGCATCACCATATCAGGTCATAATGAATCCTCTGCCACCTCGGGGTTGACCTGTTGTGTAGCTTTGTTGCTTTTGAAATGATGACATGTTGCCATGGTGATATATGATTGACACCACAGGTCTGCTCGATCGAAGACCTCTGATACAAATCCACGCTACTCCATGACGGGGCGGAAGGACTGATCATCACTGAGGTGAGAGGAAGTCTTCCCAGTCCATTGTGTCAGGAGGGCAATTACACGGCAGTCCTCCCCCCTCCCCATAGGGCCTGATGGGTGATGGATAGAATCTAGCAGACCCTGCTGACCCAGCTGATGATTTTTAAAGCCGCTTTTCTAAGCCCTCAATGAAACCTCCCCGCCAGGTGATGAATGGACTTACTTTACATTTTCATTTCCTCGAGGTTTGACTCTCATACATCATTTATCAGAAAGTGCTGGTAGAAAAGGAGAGAAAATATTAATTATCAGTCTTATTTCATTTGCTCATTAAGGATATTGGCTTATCGCAGCGGAACATGTAACAGCGGTAATGTGTTCTGGTGGAGTAGATCTTTAAAGGTTTCCCTCCTGACAGATGCAGTGTGGGAATTAAAAGGCTGATTTATTGATCCGGCATGGACTTATCGTTCTCCTACGTTAACATCCCAAACTAGGAAGAGAAGACAGCCGCTTTTGTAACAATTGATAATCCTCGTATTACTTGTTATTAATTGATGGCCAAGTCATACTTTGTTGTTGTTCTGTTGCTTGCACATTAGTGAAGCTGGGACAAAGGTATCTATTAAAATAATCATAAATTAAATAAAAATTTAATTTCAACAAGATCAAAGCTGGAAAAGTCTTACAAGTAACATGTTATGAAGCTTAAGATTTGGGGGTTTTCCAGTGGACAAGCATGGAGAGATGAACGAGCATGTAAAATTCAGTTTGTTGCAAGAGAGATTTACGTTCGTGAGATTAGAAGGACAGTGACCCCATTTTAAAGTGACATTAGAGGATTGTTCCATTAATGGGCTCAACTGATCTGATTATGGGACAGTTCCAGTCATTGTCATGCAGGAGATTAAATGTGACAATTTGCCTTTTTTGCCATTGTGACTTATAACACGTGTCATTCATACTTTCAGGATACCCTGTGCCACGGTATATCAGCGATATGACTACAGACGTGGTCTCCTGACTATAATTCTCCCACACACACACACACACACACACACACACACACACACACTGGAAGAGAATAGGAAACCCAAATACATAACTTCCTGTACATATGTGAAGACTCTCAATTGTCATTGGCTGCTGTAGCCCGTCTTCAGCCCATTTAGGTCATGTACAGATATACGGTTCAATTAGTTTGTAGCAAAGCAGCTGGGAATCATTACTAGAAAGTAATCAGCAGGTTCAATATTCAAAGGGCTGTTAAAATATAAATGTGGCAGCGAATAGATACGTCCCCATTGAGTTTAGCCAATCAGAGAAGTCTTATATTCTGGGGGGCGGATGTTTTATATCTTACTATTAGTCATTTCTGTCATTCCATTTTTTCGGGGAAAAAGTTAATTCACTTGCTTCTTTATTCATGTCTTTTATAGCTCAGATTTTGCTAATAAAGCCAAAAGTCAAATCTGCACTAAACTTCACTTCGCAAAATTTATTTTGCAGCTACTTAGAGGACTTGAAAGAAAGGTCCTGAATAGCTCTGTAGCCATGAATTAACTCGAGAATTAAACCGCTTTGAGGGAAGTAAAGGAAAATTTTCGCGCTTTCTGTTGAAATAATGAAATGGCCGCGTTTCCATTCTGCAGCAGGCGCTTTCTGTCCGGGAACAGATCATCATAAACGCTTCGCTTTTGTCTAAGCTGAGTCCTGCGCTCCTCTTCCTCACAATCCTGCCCAGTCTTTATTCTCTTAGAACAGGTACACGCTCAGCCTTCTCCAGTAAGCTGTCACGTTAAAAGGCGGAAACCTTTTCTTCTACGCAGCCTCCTCGCTGCGTCTTTCTCAGGCAAATTAAGATTGCGGCCAAAAAAGTTAACAAATAGGCCGTGCATGCAGACTCTAATTACCCTGCCAGTTTCTGAGATGTCTGAGGAAATTGCATATCAAATCGAGCGCTGCAAACAGCTTTCTTTTTTTTTTTTTTCTGCAGGAGCCTGATTTGTGCCGTGGCTGAAAACCTGGGCCTTTTGTGATTCTAGGCACTGTCCTCATCAAATATTGACCCTGTTTCTCCTCCCAGGCGTTAAACCTCCAGCGTATCCCGCTGCGGTCCGCAGAGAGGCTCTGTACTGTTGTGGTGTGAGGCTGCTGCATGGTGATGCATATTGCCGGCAATAAACACCGTCCGTGGGCCAGACAGGAGTTATCGGTCTGTTATCAGGACTCTGAGTTCAGATCCTGGGTTTGGATTGGCGGCATTCCACTACTGCGGGGTATTTAACCCATATGGTATTGACAGGAAATCTCCAACTGTATGATTCAGGAAGCAGCCTTACTTGGCTATGGAACCCAATGCATATAATCAAAGGTGGAAATTTCAGGTCCAGAAAGTAAAAATCTGGACCAAGATTTTGTTTAATCCAACCAACTGAGTACTCTGTGACTGTGACTCTTTAAACTCAACTGGTTGGTTGAGTATAAAATCTTGGTCCGGATTTTTACTTTCTGGATCTGGAATTACCACCTCTGCATATAGTAGTTCAAAATCCCACAACTGCCTTGCTAACTGTAAAAGAAACTGTAAATCATAAATGATGTAATATTGTGTCAGAAAATGGAATGACACATGACAACCTGCTTAAATAGTATAATAATGAATAATTTTTATGTTAATTACAAATAAGCCTGTATATCAGACGGCCTGACTGAAACTCTGGGACGTTTGGGTGCCTAATTAATGTACTTTGAGCAGTCAGCTGTGGTAATTAGAAAATGGGGTGAATTCAACTTCTCAAATGGGCCAAAGAACTCAGCATGCATAAAAATGTGAACCAGAGCCACGGGACAGAGGCAGATGAAAAATGGCATGGCCACCATAAACGGGAAATTTGCCTCGGATGAGAAGGTAAGCAGGCTCTCCCAGCCGGCCTTGAAAATGCCAAAGGTGCCAGCCGGATAATGACGGATGTCTCAGGTGCTGATGTCTCTCATGGGCTGTTCCATTCGGCGTAAAGTGGCACCATATAAAATGTCATCCCTTTGCTCCATTTATCTGCGAATCTCATGCCATGACATTTTCTGTGCATTTCGCAAGTGTTTTATTGGACATCCATACAGCCAAACTGTATTATGCGATGGCCCACAACTGCTGCTACCAGTACTGTAGACACTACTGTTGTTGTTGTTATAATGTATAATAATAGAAGAATGATACAGTACATAGAAAAACAATGATCAAATTTTGATGAGAGTCATGTTCATAATGAATTAAGTTTAACACTATTTTCCTGGCCTCGGTGCTGGCCTGTCTTCCTGTCAACCCCGGTCCATCACCCCCCCCCACCTCAACTCTTTGCTTTGTCTGTCATGCCTGCCGCCCCCCACATGAGTATGACTGCTGTAAGCTCTGCGTGAACAGGTGTGCTTAAAGGTGGCCATAATCTTAAGATGAAATCGATAGAGTCTATGTCGTTTTAGCAATATGAAGTAGAATAAGCCACAATTGCCTGGGTCCGCTGGGCGGAATTTTTCCATTTGTTCTGATCCCGCCCACTGTCTGCGATTGGCTGACATAAGTGTGACGTTGCAGGGTTGGTCAGCAGGATTAATTAAGCAGTTATGAGAAAGCTTTGCATCGCACTGCGCATATCAGTAAATAGTGCAAATTAATATAGGAATTCCTGTATGTGATAAATAGTAAGTGCTATAGCTGTATAATGTTTGCTGTTGGAGTGTGTGTGCTTCAATAGTGTGTAAATGTGAGCAGAGTTAGTCCAGAGAGAAAAGTCCAGACCGGGATTTTGTTTCAACCAACCAGTTGAATACTCTGTGACTGTGGCTCAACCTATTGGTTGAAACCAAACCGTGGTCTGGATTTTTACTCTCTGGGCCTGAATTACGCAACTCAGACTGTGAATAACATATAAATTGCTGGCTTCTCTGTCTGTATCGCTTCTGGTATTAAACCAATAGTAGCTGTTGGTTTAATAGTAGAGAAATGTCCATTTTAAAAGATCTGTTATCTCCTTTATTAAAATGATACACACACTCACCACAGTACATTTATTTGCGCTCTCTTTGCGAGTCTGCTGCATCTAAAACATTCTGAGCCCTCTTAGGATGCAACAGATTGTTCGATGTTTGTTTAGTCTGGACATCGTTTGAGGTGCACATGCTCCAAAGGTAACAAGGCAACGACAATGCACTGACACCGCGGTGCACCATGATAAAGGGTCCCCCTGAAACAGACATCCTGTGATGCAAATGGTCCCATTTTGTGTTGTTGGTAAACTGGGTCACAATTCATACATTCGTAAATAATTAGCACATTTATTGAGGACAGATACACATTTCCCAGCTGCTGGGATTTGTTTTGGCAGCAACACACACAAGTATGATGCAGTCTTCTGCTCATTTTTAGCTGGCTTATTTTTGTGACCCAAATCTATACTTAAACTAACCCAAAGTTTAACTGGTGGCTGGCGGTGACAACGGTCACAGTTAGAGTGACAGAAGCATGGCGTGGGCACCAGAGTGCAGTCACAGCTCTTCAAAGTGTATCCTTTTTCCTGCGCCGATACTCGCCAACGCCATTCATTTTGTCTCTCGGAGCATGAATTGCAGCTCCTGTGATTGTAAGACCTCTTTGAAATAACCCTGCATCTCCAGCACAGGCTGTGACTTACGCATCATTGCCTAAAAAGCATAATCAATAGCTTTCATCCATGTCGTAATGAGTGTATCGATTTTACATGTTAAAAAGTATTAAAGCAAACCATTTAAAGCGGGCCGACAGGAGAGGCCGAACTCTGTTTCAGAGAAATAATCTGCTCCATTGGCACAAAGGAGACAGCAGTGATCCATTATAGAGCTGTAAGTAAATGGGCCGATAGCAATAAGAGGCAGTATATCTGGGTTTATCTTTTTGTGTCTGAGAATATACTCCAGGGATACCAGCAGTGCTGTCCACATCTTGGCCTGCAGGGACTGTAATTAAACAGCTGTAAGGGCTGACTAGCACTACTGTGTGGTTGTTGGGGGGGATTTTGTGTAAAACTGTAGAATGTAGTTGCTGATGAGGCAGACTTTGAGAGACGGTTGTACTGTCCTTGAGGGTGGTGCCGTACCTGAGTCCCTTTGGGGAGGCTGAGATAGATCTGCATTATTAGATAAGATGCAAAACCATCAGCCACGTCCCACTGCTTCTGCTATTCATCTAGAGATGTTGGCGTTACCCAGAATCCCCAGGGGCTCGGCCCAAGCAGTTGAAGCGTATTTTTGAATTTATAACTCAGTCCTTACACTACACCTGAGCGCACGCCATTTTCCCCTCCGTTCATGCGACTGTAACTCTGAAGAGTTTGTAGACACCCCCCCCCCCCCCCCCCGGGGGGGGGGGGCAAATTGGGGGGCCGGGGGGGAGGGGGGGGGGGCGGGGGGGTGGGGGGGGGGGCGGGCAAGCCGGCGG
>JAODJX010000027.1:1023379-1038959 GCA_026776945.1 Isichthys henryi | reverse complement strand
CCGGCTCCCCACAGTCACCCCGCCCCCCCCCAGGACAGTCCCCCCCGTCATGCTGCTGCTGCTTTGGCCCAATCAATTTCTCACACCAGGGAGATGAATTCTGCTTTAATAAAGTTAGCATTCATTACAAGGGGAGTACATCGCTGTCATCTGGGGGCTCAATTTTCTCATCTCTTTTAAACCTAATTGACTCAGAAATCAATTTGCGGCTCCCAGAGAACAGCGCCAACCCACTGCATAAGAAAAAGTTATTTTACGGACAGCCCCAAGTTTACTCGAACTGTTACGATCTGAAATACAAGTGTCCAGGTTGGCCTGGAGGCGCTGAGTGCTGCGTGTCGGAGTCTGTAATCGCCAGCCTGGAGATTCGGCCCCCTCCACCGTGAAAGAGGCTGTTTTGCATGAGGGTGTGCAGACAGACATTCAGTGGCCAGACTCCTGTCACAATAGCTACTCTCTGCAATCTTTAAAACCAGCAGCGCAGTCAATAGACATAAATAAAATAGAAATTCTGAAAGACTGTCCAGTTACTCTAACCTTCCTCTATTCTGTCCCGCCGTTAAGCAGATTAGACAAAAAAAAAAACCTTGTCTGAGTTCAAGTAACTGGAATTAAACAGCCATCCTTAAAGAAATGTGTCGGACTCAATGGCTTATTTGGAATGCTTAATGTCTCCATATTTCATTTCTGCGCATTTCAAAAGTATAACAGTAAATTAAAGGAACGGGGGATGAAAGATTTTTTTTTTTTTGCTCAAGGTAATTCAGTCTGCATTAAATTGGATATGCAGTAATTCCTCTTACGCTTAGAGGTGGGTGATGATTAGAAATAATATCCATGTAGAATTATTCCTAAAATTTATTACTGGAAGAGGAGTAATGGAGGCCTGGAGTCCATGATTAAACACCCATTTCCTTCCAATTGGATTTCTCTGGTTTTTAAGCAGTTTCCGCTCAATAAAACCAACTCTGTCACACGAATGACCTGTCTTGTGCTAACACCCCTCCGCCGCCAAAAAGGTATCATTCAATGGCTTTATTTCATCGGAGGGCGTTGGGGTTTGTGGTGACTATTAGGGGTTTCGGAAGAGGTTAACAGTACCATTTAGCGGCTGTGCTTAACATGATTATCTCAGGTCAACATCTAGCAGAGCCTGTCGATAACCGATAGCAAAGCCAACCTCTGAAGGCTTACAAAAGCCCCCGCAGTCAGAAAGCAAACGGACAGCCCATTCTGATGAACACGTCTTCAGGTATGTTTAACATGCTAATATGCTAATATCTACCATTCTTAAAGGGCAGCATTCTAGGTTTATTTTTTATGGTAGTATGCTAATATATCACACTCTGAAAGGGCAGCATGCCTCTTTAAGTACTCTGGGATGTTGAGATGCATGGACTTTTTCCTCTAGTGACATAATAAATTCGAATGTACCCTGACAGTAGCAGCGTTGGGGGGCTGTGGGTGCTTCACCTAAAACCTGTAAGAACGTCTATGATCATGGCAGTGTGAGATCTGCAGTTCCGCGGCTGCCTCCACATTTCACAGCACAAATTTGATTTGGGTGTCCATTATGCATAATTCAGATCTGGAAACATATTTACAGTATGTTCTTAAACAAGGGTTTGCTTGACATGTCTTAATTTACGCAGAGATTTACAGGTTTCCTGAAGTCTTTCCCTCTCATAAGAAGCTGCACATTTTTTACAATAATTGGCAGAATTTTTATATTAAGAGACGCCGTCAGAAGCACAGAGTGAATTATTTAGGACTCGTTTGGCTGTAATTAAATTCCCCGTGTTATGTAACGCAGCATCAGCCTTAATGGGTGTTTAAGCCATCGCCGATTTCACTGGAGAACGGCGTAGCGTCTGTGCGGGTGTGGGGAGGGAGCGGAGTGGCGAGATGGTCCGGGCAGCCTTTTTGAGCCGGTACGTACGTGGTGCGCCAGGCAGACGTCCAGAGCGCTGTTTTTGATGTGCTTTTCCACATTGTTCATATGCTTTTCCAAAACATGCCGGCACTCGTGTGGCTGCACGTCCTGCTGGTCCATCAACATACACAGCCGGTAGCGTTAGCTTGGGTATTGTACTCTGAGAATGAATAGTGCTGGTCCAGAAGCAGGTGAGGGCTGCATGTTTTTTATTGCCAGGTTTAAAAAATTCAGGCTGTTTCATTTCCCCCCCCCATTCTTTGTGCATTATTGCCTTCCCTGGTTCGAGCTGAGCCTTCAGTAATCCAGAGGAGAGTGCACTCAGGGAGTGCACTGCAGACATGTGAGGGAGCTGGAGGTTGGGTATCCATCCATCCATCTATTTTCTGTGACTGCTTGTCCTATTCAGGGTCACAAGGGGTCTGGAGGTTATGGGTGCAACACAAGGAACAACCCAGACCCACACACACATTGGGTATATGAAGGCATTTGCCTTTGTGATGGGGGTTATGCAAAACCAACATAGAGAAAAGCCATGAAACAGTCATTTCTATTCATACGGCCTGAGGATAATATTCACATATCTATACAGCTTTTACTTCATATTTACAAAACAAAACATGGATATGGTGGCATAAATATTCTTAACCAGAAGTTGAAGTTCCCTTTTTTTTGTTGCGGATTTGAACGGAAATGTCGTCTCGAAGGCACCTTGCCTTGTTTAAGAAAAATGCAGACAGCAAGTGTGTAAAACCCTATACAGACACCTTCTAATCTACCCCTAATAAATTGTCTCAGGAGAGACAAAAAATAACAACTTTGGAAGCATGTCTCTGGAAAAATCTTTAGCACCCAGCAGCACCTGACAATGAAATAACCGTTTCCTTCTCCAGGCGAGAATTACAGACGCTGTTTAAAATGCGACAGCTCCACTGAGCGACAGTCTCTGAGTTACTGTGGAGCAGGGAAGAGGCGAGGCAGAATACTCAATAGAATAAAACGTTTTCAATTTGTAAGTCACTGTAAAAAGAATAATATGCAGCCGTGCTGTGATCACGTTCAAAGATGATTATGAGGGCGTGCTTTGATGTAATGCTGCGTATATCAACAGTCTAGAGCAATATGTGTCGTATGCATGATGTAAATCCCAGCATCCCTGACCGGTTTTCATTAAATTTGATGCCACTGTGAGGAAAAAATAAGATATTTACACTCTGCTTCTTAAAGGGGATGATTATGCTGCTCAGTTTACACCATTTGGAAAATAAATGAGTAATTGGAACGTGAGTTATCGTGAAATATTTCGCAAATGGCATGCACATAAAAAGGTAATAAGCAGCCGAATTATTTGTAAACCGTGTCAGTTTTGGTTGAAGGATTGCAGCGAGTTAGACAGCTAGATAATTAATAAGAGCATCCTTCTGCTGGCTCATGGGAAAAGCCGGCGGGCGGCAGGAGTCCGGGGGTCACATGACCCAGTGGCGGTGGCGAAGCTGGAGAAGTCACGCGCACGGGGGGATCAAACGAGGATCCCGGCTGCCAGATACAGCAGCGGTGGCAATAGTAGGAGCTCACATGAATAATAGCATCCTATAAGCGCAGTTACATCAGGCGGATTGGGAAGGCGTTAATGTGGGAAGGAACGAACCAAGATGGCGGACGCCTGTGGTGGGCTGACATCCAGGCAGAAAGCAGCCATCTTGGCTGGGGGAGGCATCCACATCACATACGAGATGCTTCGGTTTGCCATGGGGAGGGTTGCATGTTTTTTGGGAAGGAAGTGCGACTCTTTGCAGGCGTGCTGAGGGATCTGTGGTGCATCCTAGGGCTGTTATGCTAGCTGATTAAATGTGAATTGTCTTTGGAATTAATTATTTCGTTCTCAAGGGTTTCTCCCTCACCCTGCCAGGCACATCCACTTAGAAGCTGGCGGTGTGCACTGTCACGACGTTCTGCGAATGTGTGAATTATCACCATTTGTGCGAATTAAGCTGATTTGCAAAAGCAGATACCGCTAACCCTAGCTGAGCACCGTAGTAAATAAAGCATGAGAAGCAATGCTATTTTTGTATTTCATATGTTACATGATTTTATAATTTAAAAATGTTAGGGATAATGGAACACGAACATTGTATCACTGAATGTGCATCCGGTAAATACAGCTATATTATTGTCCAGGGCCCGTGTCACATTGAAGCGTTATCTGTCTCTTATTACATTCATGCTGTTGTGAGCTCGCTCCACTGTGTTCGGCCGCTGATAGCGTTTTAATTTGAGGGTGAATAGAGATCAAAATGTCTGCACGGTTCCAGATAATCTGCTGCTGCGGTTTCAGTTCACAAGGACACCCTGGTGATCGCGTGGCAAGCATCATTTGTGCACGTGACACGGAAAGACCATTGATTTTAGCCTCTTTGCAGAAGGGCTTAAACAGTGTAAGATACACTTGTGATATGCAGAGCGCCTCCATAATTGTACTTGGTCCTTCACTGTCTCACTGAGGTCGTATATTTTCTAGCTGCCTACAGGGGGTGCTAAGCTACTTTCCACTGCCGCAAAAAAAAACAGTCAGTGGATGGTTCTGGATAATGGCTGCCAAACTGTGATCTTGACTGACAGTAGTTTAACGTGTGCCGTCACTGAGATCAAGCGTTAACGGGATTTTCCTGATCTGCTGGAATTCCAGAGGCCGTCTCCGAAGGCGATGACGCCAGGCTTGACGCGTGCAGCTGGCCAAGATTCCGACAAACTCCTCGTTCGAATTCCTCACCTTTATGATATCATCACAGTATCACGCTCACCTTCCTTTCAGATTCTCCCACAACACAATTTCTGTAGAATGAGGCAATATTTAAAAACACGCAGTTGTGTCTAAGAGCTTGTGTGTTTTTGCACGTCTTTAGGCAATCATGTGCTTGAGTGGTTCTGCAACAACGACAGAATTCGCTTGTGTGGTTCCTAATACAGGCAAATCTGTAGGATTTTGTGATTCAGGGTCCTTCCACAAAGGTATGCGGTTAGGGGAGATGTGTCTAAATTAGCCTCACTGCACTGGTGTGGGGGCCATATGCACTGTGCGGTAGGGTTCCTGCTCATCATATCCCTATGCTGGGTACATGACTGGAAGATGGATGGATGGATTCCTAATATAAAATAAGTTCCTCTCATGTATGAAGTAATTTGCCGAGACGTCACTGTCACAATAACAGTGTCCCTCTGTGGTATATACAACAGCAGTGATGTCAGACGTATGATAGCAGTTGCCGTGACAATGGTATCACTCCCGATCTGTCATGGTAGGTGACATGATGTATTAGCTTTCTGAAGTCCTTAATCACCAGACTGCCTGCGTGTCACCTCATTACAGTTTGGCAGCTTGTGATGAACGCTGGAGTTCAAGAGCACTGCTGGGAGCTGGATCAGGGCCGAGAAGATGCCTTGCGATTCTGGACACAGTGTTTCAGTAAAGCTACATGCAGCTGAGGCAGACTTGAATCTGTTAAATAAAAACAACTGCCATTAACATTCTCAAAAATAATCATGCACTTAACAAAATATTTGAATAATTTATAGCTGTTGTCAAATAGATTATCCGGACGAGAAAAGCCAGTTAAGACCTTTTAAGTCCACAATAAATATTTAACAGTCATCCAGAGTAATAAAATGCATGTTAGTTTACCATCACACATAAAGACATTTCAGCAGCACCAGCTGGGACAGCGCAGGGCGGCTCAGGGAATGTGAAATGCAGCCTTTTCTGCAGTGACTCTCTTCAGGGCCATCAGGGACCGTCAGAGACACCACAGGAAGAGGGAGGAAGTGGGTCACTCATCTGCAGCCACCTCCGGCTCCAGGCAGCGGCGCCGGGACGAGCCTGGAGTCGCTGTCATGATTCTGAAATGTTTGTCTTGGTTTTTCACCAGCTTTGTCCTTCGCCGCTTCAGTTTATTATATACAGTATGGTCAAATGTCACTTAATTATATACAGATATAGGACATCTAACTTAAGGACAACTCATTCTTACGAATGGACTGCCATCAGGCCTGTTATATAAAAAATGCTGGTTAATTACAATGGTTCGTAATAATGAACTTTGCGCTGCTTTGTGACGCTCATGAACACATGGCACGGTGGTTCCTCAGCTTACAGTACGGTACCTTGCTATATGTAGTTACTTTTATTAATACTGTACCGACATGCCTATAAGATTGACTTAAAGACAGGCTGATGAAATGGATCTGATTTGTGACCTGGGGACTTGCCTGTACAGAATGGTCAACCATCCGTTTGTTATATGCAGAATGGTCAACTATTGGTTCATTATACTGTATACAGTATAGTCAGCCGTTGGTTTATTTGGTTGATTATATACAGTATATAAAATAAATTGTGAAATAAATTTCATAATCATATGAAACATTATTCACACAGGACCCTAATAAAGAAGCCGATTATTATTCATAATTGTGCAGATATGATCACAGGGAAACCACTGGCCACCTGGTACACAGACACAGTTAAACAAACCCACAGGACAATCTCAGCTTCTCACGGTAACCCCCAAGGTACAGTACACTCACCCCCACCTAGGAGACGTGAGTGATCAAGCCACAGTCCAATTAATGTTATTGGGTGGTCAGTGAAAGCTGAGATGAAAACTAATTAATATTTTCAGGCCCAGTTTACATGGAGGCGGAGACGGAGGAGAATCCCGGGAGAGTGGAACAAAACCTCAAGCCCGAATTCAATTCATTAGAAAGGTTCCCGTGGGTTTGCTTTAATTACCGTGTTTGTTAACCCTTTCAGTGTTTGGCTGGGCCTCGGCTAGTGGGTCTCCTCAGTGCCTGAGTGATTATGTGACTGGCAGTGGATTAATGCCTGTTGTTGAAATCGGCCAGTATTAAGCCGGCATGTGTCCCGTATTGATTACTCCTATTTGGTCTGTCGAATGAATAGCAAGTTCATTGTCCAAAAGAATTGCCTCGGGCGGCTTAGCGGGGCACCTGAGCAGGAAAGTGCATCGATACCCCTGATAGAAAGAGGTACATGCTGTACATGTTTGGACTAGTTGAAAAACCCAAAGACCAAAACACTAAGGGGAACGGGTATGCGAATGATTACGCATGGCTACCTTCTATATTTTAAACTATTTGTGACACTGTTTACACCCCTCCGGCTCTTATAATTATAAGATTTGCCCCAGTCATTTCAGTGTAATTGAAAGGCACAAATGTGAAAGGGATTTGAGGGTGATTGTAAGCACGACGACCACCCCCAGGGGCCCTGGGAAGCAGGAAAAGAATCAAAACTCATTTATTACTCAGAAAACTGAACATAAAGGACCTTCATGTCGGTGTAAAACTATGATATTATGTCTGTCAAAGCATGTTTGCTTAACCATTTCAAAACGTGTCCTGAAGTCACCCCAGTATTTGCAGTAACTATCCAATATACTCGCCTTTTTTTATTTCGACCGCTAGCTTAATCAATAGTTCATCAAATTATTTAATTGATTAAGTTAAGCGAGCTGAGGGGTGAAATTTATCGAATGTGTTGAACGGCGTGGGTCCCGATGCTGTATTCTTCCTGCATTCGGCAAGATATCAGTAACTTTTTTGGGGAACAGAAGAAATTCTTGTTGTTTTTACTGTGTTACTGTTCATTTACATATATTCTAATGTTTTTTATGAGCATAAATTTATTTAATTTCCTGATAAGGAGTTATAAAATTTTTTTGACTGCTGATGACTTTTGCTCAAATTTAGACGTCTACACTTATCAGTAATGGCATATTTAAATGTGTGACATCATTTCCTAAACATGTTTAATACGTCTGAATAACAAACAGGAAAGTAGTGACAGGCTATCACCACGGTAACATGCTGTATGACAGGTTTAACGAATCTGACTACCGCCTTGCAGGTTCTGTTAAGAAACCCTCTGTGCCTCTCTGTTAGGTGGCAGCCAGACACAGTGTGGCTAATCTTCATGGCGGATTGTTTTTAAAGACCCAGTTCCGAGAGCAGAGCTGTCAGACAGCTACCTGTCAGCGCCGGCTGACAGGGGAACGTACCGGCCGAGGGCCCATGTCCTCATGTCCTCGAATCAGCTGTTGAAATTCGTCCCAGGCGCTGTTTCCATGGACCTCAGGAGACCCCACCGATAAGTAGACCCGGTTTCCCAGCAACACTGGCTCTTTTTAATGATATCCCACCAGTGTCCTGCAGGCTGGGCCCAGACCAATCAATAAGCACACAGAGGCAATGGAATACTGTAGCACCCACAGATGCAAACATATGCCGTTAATAATGTAAAATTTATGTTGCTGGGCTGACATTAGAAGGTAAAAAAAGATTGAGGGCATGAAGATCAAATTCTGAATCTATGCACCCGAGATTGAGCTTGCTTGAGTAAGTGCTCGTTGCTGCTGTACAAACCTTGTGTAGCGAGTTGTATAACAACCCCACGATTGGTCACGTTGCCCATGACATTTCACTGGCAGCGTTGCTGGGCCCAGATAAACAGAGGTCCAGTCAGGAATGTGTGTGTCAGCGTGTTGTCTGAAGACCTTGCCATTAAAAATCACGCTCTCCAAGTCATGGAATCCCAAGTCCAATATCCATACTCTCTTGACAGCCCACTTATTTCCAAGACTGATCTCTCCTACCTGCAGGCTCACCCACGTGCATATTTATGAAGATCGTTTTTGTGGATGAAATTTCAGAACCGCAGCGCTTCCTATCGGGTTCGGATTCCTACAACGGTATGAATGAGAACGGCATGTCCATCGGAGATCACAAGGGGTCCACTTGGGGCTCTGAAAAAATGGCTCAAGCATGCAGATGGTGATATGTAGCACAGCCTGATAAAACCTGATGTTTCCAGATGGCTTGAAGGCCAGCTTTTCTCTGGAGAATTTTTTTCTCCCTCTTGGTCACGATTTGAATACCAGATCCAGCTTTTGTTTATCCTCCTGGATTTGCACATGTTTATTTAGTACTTTACATATCCCAAGAATTCTTTTCCCCACAGCATTCGGGAGTAGAGTGTTTGTCATATGAATCACCTTCTCGTCGGCCATCCTATTAGAATCCCTAACTAGGGATATGCAGTGATTTCATTTCATGTAACATGACAGTCACCTGACAGCGAAAGTGGCCTGTACCGCGACAGTCACCTGACAGCGAAAGTGGCCTGTACCACGACAGTCACCTGATAGTCAAAGTGACCTGTACCGCGACAGTCACCTGACAGCGAAAGTGGCCTGTACCACGACAGTCACCTGATAGTCAAAGTGGCCTGTACCACATCAGTCACCTAATAGTCAAAGTGGCCTGTACCATGACAGTTACCTGACAGCCAAAGTGGCCTGTACCACGACAGTCACCTGATAGTCAAAGTGGCCTGTACCACGACAGTCACCTGACAGCCAAAGTGGCCTGTACCACGACAGTCACCTGACAGCCAAAGTGGCCTGTACCACGACAGTCACCTGATAGTCAAAGTGGCCTGTACCGCGACAGTCACCTGACAGCCAAAGTGGCCTGTACCACGACAGTCACCTAACAGCCAAAGTGGCCTGTACTGCGACAATCACCTGATAGTCAAAGTGGCCTGTACTGCGACAGTCACCTGATAGTCAAAGTGGCCTGTACCACGACAGTCACCTGACAGCCAAAGTGGCCTGTACCACAACAGTCACCTGACAGCCAAAGTGGCCTGTACCACAACAGTCACCTGACAGCCAAAGTGGCTTGTATCACGACAGTCACCTGACAGCCAAAGTGGCCTGTACCACGACAGTCACCTGATAGTCAAAGTGGCCTGTACTGCGACAGTCACCTAACAGCCAAAGTGGCCTGTACTGCGACAGTCACCTGATAGTCAAAGTGGCCTGTACCACAACAGTCACCTGACAGCCAAAGTGGCTTGTACCGCGACAGTCACCTGACAGCCAAAGTGGCCTGTATCGCGACAGTCACCTGACAGCCAAAGTGGCCTGTATCGCGACAATTATGTGATACCCCCCCTCCAGCCCCCAGTTGACTGGTATCCCCTCACCATTTCAGGGGGAAAGCTGTTGGAAGGTGGGGGACCTCATTAAACACAGAGCCCCCCTCCCTGCTTCAAGGCTGTTCACTTCATAGGCACATCTCTCCCAACAGGGGGGGAAAGGGGTATCAGAACCTTGCTTTGGGTCTCCATGTGGATCTGAAGAGAAAACACCTATGAAAGGATTAAGAAGAGAACAGCTTGGACACTTCAACAAGCCAATCACAGCTCCCGAAATAAACCAGGACCTGCGCAGATGAGAGTCAGCAAAGCAGGGGTCCTGGATTATTACTAACACATCGCTTAAACTGGCAAAAAGGATCCAGCATTCCTTGCAGTGAGAAACCTGCAGTGTGGATCATTTTTACAGTTTTGAAATATGCCATTGTACTGTACATCTGTGACATGTACAGTATAAGAGTTCATTTTCTAGCCATGGTTAATCTAGGAAGACACCTCAACAATTTACAGATTAATCCAACAATTAATAATACAGATTATTAAATTGCATTTTGTTGTGAAACGTATGCAGTTATTCAAAATGTTACCCCATTTATGTATATAGCCCAGTATCTCAACCCCATAAGTGGCTATGGAAAAAGGATAGATAGATACATTGAATGGATGGATGGATGGTTATGGTATTTTTATGCAAATTCATTTTTTTCTTTTTTTTTTACCAGCTAACATTACCACAGCACAAGTGCCAATATATAACAATGTGAGGGTGACAGAATGTTCTATTATTAAGAGATCACTTCAAAGATATACAGATTTAAAAAAGAACAAAAAAAAAAGTATGGAATGGTCGAGTTTTATGAGGTCTCACTTTGTAGGGAATTTAAGCAAAGGTGACCCAGAGGTCACAACAGTAGTTCAACTCAATTAAACCACCCTGCCTCCCTGTTTCTGATTCCCTGTCTGGACGGTCTGTGCCAAATTTGGCTAAAGGTTCCCATGGGAACTGGCATCTCCTCTTTGGTTTAGCTGTGCAGCTTCCCCAGTGCTGCCTGCAAGCCTCCCCACAACCCAGCTCCCAGGGAATCTCCCTTTTAAAGTCTGTTAGAAATGAGAAAGGAGGACTTCGCAAAAAGGAGAATTTTAAGGTGGGTGTTTAAAAATGAATTTGAAGATTCAGTGAATCCGACATGGGAGCTTTTAATACAGGAATGGCGCATATTGATTTGACAGGTAGCAAAGGACTGGTGATTGCCACTACAGTGGGGCGTGGGACAGTGGTGCCCTAATGGTTAGGGAAGCACACTTGTGATCAAAAGGCTGCTGGTTTAACTCCCCAACTAACAAGGTACCACCCCCATACCCTGCACCCATGTGCATGACCAGGAGCAGGCACAAGCTAGCATTCGAGCATCTGAGCTAACTATATGTCACAAAATATCATAAAAACCGAAAAGTAGAATCGTTAAAATCAAAAAACATGATGTTTCCACGAGACAAATGCAGAAATACAAGAGCATCAAGAGGGAAAAACAGATGAAGACGGAGCCGTTGAGTGGATGGTTGAATTTCTGAAAAGATGAGGCTTGAGGTGCATGTTGAAGGTTGAGAGGAACTCTGATGACTGAATGTGAACGGGCAGCTCATTTCACCACCAAGGAACCACACTCAAAAAACAACTATAGTCATACGTATTTTCACATGGTGACTAAAGACAGAATGCAGAGCCCGATGAGCAGCTCAGTGGAGGTGGGTACTGTTCTGTTAACGGTTGTGAAAGCCAGCATGAGAATTTGAATTTGATGAGAGCGCCTACAGAGAATCGATGAAGAGAGACGAGGAGAGCTGCAACAGGAGAGCATTTTAGCCAATTGGATACCAGACATGTAGCCTCATTTTGAATCATCTGCAGTGGTTTAAAAGAACAAGCTGTTACCCCTCTTAGTGAAGAGCCGCAGTAGTGTAGTAGCTAGATGAAAAATGTCAGGATCGTTCTGTACATTTACCTGTTTGCCCAGCAGGTGTCGCTGGCCATGCCGCTTGGTCTGTTCCCAGTGTGTTCCCCTGCTTCCTGGGCTGCTATGAACCAAGCAAGTCCTCCGTTGTGGGTTAGAGGCTGGCTAGAGGCCAGCTTCACTTGTTTGTATTTTGTTTTATGTTTATTTTTCCCTGAGTTTACTATGTCCTTGTGTTCATGTATTTCAGTTTCGGTCTTTGTTTATACCTTTGCTCCTAGCTAACGTTTCCTGTGTCTAGTTTAGTCATTATGTTTTGTTTTGCCTATGTTCCGAATATCTTCTAATGTCTGTATCTGTAGTGTCGTTAATTACCCTCTCATGTGTTTTGTTACTCCAGTATTCAATGTTTTGTTAATTGATTATGTCCTGCGCTTATCCCTTGTCTATCCCACGTCACATATGTATTTAAGTACCTGCCCTAATTCTGTTGCTCAGTCGGCCATTGTGTTTGCGCCTCTTCTGCTCTGTGTACTGCATTGTATTTGTTCCTGAATGATCCTTGTCGGTGTTTGATGATCCCGTCACCCGTTGTATTTAGTTTTTCCTTGTGTTTAAAAATAACCCCTTTAGTTCTTATTTTGTGTTCCCTTTTGTTTTAGCCTATCCATTCTCATTAAAGCCCCTCGTTGCCATCAAGCTGTACCACGAATCATCCCTCTCATCAGGATGTGCCATAACAGAAAAGTGCCTGGGCTATGAACCGAGCTGAATATTCTAACAAATAAACCCTGGTCTTCCTCATGTTATATACATAGAAGACTAGGAGCTGCTATATGGTCAGTGAAGCATAGCTGGTTCTATTGTTGCCCCTCAGTTCCTGGCAGATCTTGATGGAGATATTGTTTATGATCCAAACTGTACAGTGATGCTGCAGTGACTGATAGGGCCGACAGGGAAGACGGAGAGCAGATGGCTGAGATGCAGCTCTTGTGGCTCTCTGGACATCCAGAACAGCCAGGAGGGCTGCCCCAGTGGAGTGTTCAGCTGTGAAAACAGGCTAGAGAGGGTCCAAGAGGTTCTTAATTGTGAGAATGTCAGAAACTTGATTGAGGATGCTTAAACGCAGTTGGTAATTTATGTTCTGATTATGTTAGGGTATGTTTGTGGGAAGCAGCTTGCAGACTTCAGATGATAGGGGTAAATGTGGTGATGCTAGTCTGTGCTGGAAGTGGGGGGGCGGGGGTACCTGTGAGTGGTGGGTGCAGAGAACTGGCCGCTAGTAACTGCTGCTTTCACTTGGAAGAAAGTGGCAAAGTCATCAGCAGGGTGGTGGGTGGAGTAGGAGGTGGAGCACTTTATGTGTATCTGGGGTGGTGGTGATCTTGTCGTGGCAGCAGCTGGTTTCCGCAGCAGTGATGGAGGAAAGAACATAGAAGTTGCCCACAGAAAGCACTGGAGACCAGGGATGAGAAGGTTCTGTAAAGGTGGGACAGAGAGTGTCAGGACGCCAGGTTGAAATGTACCAGGTATAACCCCAGGGTATAATGCCCTACATTTATGTGTAATATACATTATCAAGAGGCCAAGCCAGGGTGCTGGACCTTCCCTGCCCTGCAGATTGTTTGTCGTTAGTAGTACTGAGCTGCCACATGTTGTTTGTAGCCTTACTGTCGCTCTTGTTTTTGGGCTGTGCTTAATTATCAGCTATGACTGCTAAAATTATAGATCAAACCCAGATAAACTCTAATTATTCTTCTAACACGGTATTTCTGAGCTGGGTCCTCGGGGACCCGCAGACAGAACATGTTTTTGAGCAAAAATGTGGATTGTCTGGCAGGGAGCTGGGTAGGTGCAAAAACATGGACCATTGGTGGGTTCCCAAGGACCAGGATGGGAAACACTGTTCACCCCAGATCCACGGTCAGCGGGCGGCCATGTTGATCCTTGGAGGAGGATACAGTTTTAAATGGATTTGAGCCACACCCCCGTAGCCCACCTCATTTTCCAGTGACACGTCCCTCCCTTTGTGGTACTTAGAATATCCCTTTGAGGAACATCCAGATACTTATTCCACCTTTGCAAAAACCCAGATTGTCGACTAGATTCTTCCCCGTCACCCTGGGGCACCAACACCATCAAGCTGAAAACCCAGGCTGCATCGTCACCTGCTATGCGCTGGAGGAGTAACGGCGTGCTGTGCTCACCGGGGGGCTGCTTGGGATTACATGCCGAACCACATGTCTTTAAAAATGAATATGGGGAAGTTGTCTCTGATCATGGTGCATTTAAAATGCAATCCTGTGTACCGAGTGGGTTTCACTGTGGGCATTAATTTTTAAACGTGTGTCATTAGGCCACTGGTGAAGCCTTCTATTATTTACGAGCGAAACACGGGTTCTAGTTTTCCGCTGGGGTAGTGCCGGTCACACCACGTTGGGGGGAGTCTGATTTCATTTCCTGAGTAAATATCAACCCCCCCCCCCTTTTTTCCATGTAAATATAGAGAAGGTAGGAGGGCTATCATGTATTAATTTACCATTTACTCTTCAGTGGCCCCTCCCACTCAGTTACTCCCCCCCCACCCCAGTTGTCCATATAGAGGAATCCAACACCTGTTCTTCAGTTTTGTTTTCCTCTTATGGAAATAGAGGCTGCCTTTGGCTATCTGGAATGTCGCATGTAGGATCAGGACATTGCGCTCACCTTCTAGAACCTTCCGGAAAAAGGCACAGGAAGCCACACGCAGATCGCATCCGACGTATTAGGAACTCAAACGCCAACACGCCCTCTGAGCAGCTCAGCTGGAGCCTCACGGCACACCTGTTGGGAGATGCACACTCTGTTTCCCAACGCATTTTCTCGTGGAGTGCACCGTGACAAATTGCCGTTACACGTGTTTGTCAGGAGGGGGCCTGCCAGGGGGGTGGTTTTGCGTCACCTTGGGCGCCTGTTAGCCGCCTGTGCCAGCTTCTCGCTGACTGCTGGCCTCCAACTGACACCTGGATGTTACAGGCTTTGTCATCATCCTGTCATCATGCCGTCTTCACCCGACATGGCCCCGACCCCATGGCGATGTGTTCCCACACGGCTGTCACGTGGGTGCCATCAAAGACCACTAAACCAACAAGCCAGTCCCCCACCAGCTGTGGCTCCCGACACCGCAACAGCTGTCGGCTGTATGGATGAATCCTGGATGAACACTGCGTCAGCATATCGGAGCAACCCGGAGCCCTCTGAGACACATTATCATACAGATTGGGCTCAAGGTGAGCATCACACCTGAGGAAAAAGAGAGATAAGGTGGGGGATCGGTGAGCATCTCCAGTCCGTCAGGGCTGATGTGATTGGTGGTGCCTTCAGTGAGGCCACACGTCAAGGACGAGCACCGCTCTTCCTGTTCGGAAAACGTATGCCCCGCAGACCCCACCCCCGAGCTCCTGCAGACTTCTCAGCGTGCTAGTCGAACAGGCGTCCACGCTAAGTGACAAGTTGCTGACCCTGCAGAGAGTCCTGCAGAAACTGAGAAATATAGTGCGAATGATTCCTGTTATGGGGGCGGCATGGTGGTGCAGTGGTTAGCACTGTCGCCTTACACCTCTGGGACCCGTGTTTGAATCCCCGCCTGGGTCACATGTGTGTGGAGTTTGCATGTTCTCCCCATGTCGTCGTGGGGTTTCC
>JAODJX010000027.1:1001412-1012122 GCA_026776945.1 Isichthys henryi | reverse complement strand
CCCCCCCCCCCCCCCCCCCCCCCCCCCCCCCCCCACCCCCCCCCCCCCCCCCCCCCCCCCCCCCCCCCCGATACTATTGAAGTATACAAAAGATCACAAGCCAATCATATGCAGGCATGGGAGAATAATGGATGGACTTCTGGTCCCGTTTCCGTTGAAGCCAAATGCATTTCATAAGCGCGGGCTAATTAAAAGCCGGAAGAGACAGACAGATTGTTCCTCCAACGCGGGAGGAGGTGAGAATCGCCACGTCGCGCTTAACAGCTTCATTACTCCGGGCTCCCGCAGCCATCATCTGATCTTAATTAACTCTGTGAAATTATCAGATCTCAATAATGTACTTAGTCAAAGACTGTCTTGGAGCAACAATCCACCCCCTTCTGGTTCCCCAAGGCTGTCAGCTTTATATCAGTGCATTCAAAGCAGATCAACGTCCACATTGTTTTGACGAAACAATACATCCGCTTTATTTTCACGCCCCTCACCATGTCTGTACCAAATTCACATTTCTTTCCAGTCCGATTTTAATTAGCTCCACCCGGAATTGCAAACTACACTCATTTAGTGAGCGGGGCTCCTGTTAGCTCACTGGCATTGCATCCATGATGGCTTGGTGTATTAATGAAGGTGACCTCTAGGTGACGCCCACCATGAATCCCTACGGGCCATCCTCGTGATTTCCTTAATTTTGCAGGCTGACCCTTTTAGCCCGTGCTAAAAGTTGGCCTCTTTTCAGCGTTTTCCAAAGGCACCTCATCATTCTGAGAGAGCTTCTGGAGGGTGAACACCTGAACCTGAAACCAGGATCATTTTAAAGCCCAAAAGCTCTTCACGAAAACACACAGGATGACACGGAGACCCAGACTGCAGGCACAATCAAATGCGCGTCTGTTTTAGTAGTTAGCATTAGCGACCAACATTTGTGACAAACACTGAGGCGTGACCATCCCTCCACAGGCTGCATCCCAGATCTGTATGGTCCCAATTCAAACTGAATGAATTAGCTGGCATTTTTCTCCAGCAGAAAGTCTCACAGGTAAGCAGTGCTTATGCTAAAGGGCTACGAAAAAAACTACAGAAATACAAAGTCATTCGCCAAGGCTATAACAACCCAATGCAGCAAAGAATAAAGGAACATTTTTAATGCCGGTCGCTTTTGCTGCCAATTAATTAAACATACAGAAGCTTAGCGTAATTGGCATGGTAATGCCTTTAACGGTTCAGTGGAAACATCAGGTGCACGTCTTGGGGGTAGCGTGTGTTTCCACTGCCGTTGTGAAACCCAATACCCTCAGCGTTCAAACCCAATGAGCGCCATCGGATGCCCCAGCTGCCGGGCAAGTGCTGTGGTCGGGAGCCCCAGGCATGGGCAATCTCTCCGAGCTGGGGGGAGGGGGGGCTTAATGGTTACTGCTTCCTTTCTGCAGGCCATGCATGATCCCTGCCTGCATTCTGCCTCCCAGCAGCCTGATGCAGACATAGCCCCCAGTAAATATTTACCGTGTGGTTTGTATAAACATGTGCTGGGGTCACACAGTTCGCCAGGAGGGTACCCAAGGGGCGGGGCGGGGCGGGGACTGTAAAAGAGGTGTGCGAGGGCAGCCGAGCGACACTGACTGTCAGCCAGTGCCACAGCGCCTGGCGGGAACTGTGCCATCCAGCCTGTTCACACTTTCAGCTGAAGCTCTTACAGACTCTCTGCTTGTCCCCAGCCCCCTTACCGCCATGTTTATATCACTGTGTGAGAGGAAGCCGAAATCCTTGGGCCCCGGTGTTAATCCCTGCAAACCACGACGCCTGCACTGTGGGAGGTCTTCCGAGCTTAGGAGGAAGGAGGGCAGGGCGGATGAGGTAGCTGTCCTGATGATTGTAGGTTGGGGGTGAGGATGGTCTCCATAGTCGTGTATGCCAGGCTCCGCCCCCTGCTGCCTGTACAAAGATGTCTCCGAGTTCCACGGCCCAAAGAGCCATTTCCACACTCCTGCGGCTCTCCACCAGGATTGGGAATCGACCTCTGGAAGTTCTGCACACAGCGGGATGTAAAAACGGTTGTAACACCTCGACCCCCTCCCCCCCCCCCCACTGCACTCACCATGCAGTGTGCCATATAACCTGGTGGGCGGGGAGGTGCCTCGTAGGATAAGGTCACTAGAAGCAGGGTATGCGGTCAGGAATCAGGACAGCTGGGTGATAAGCCACAAGCCTGACACTCTGGTCTCTCTAAACAGCCATCTTCGCTTTCTCTGCAGGGCTGGAGCCAGAAAATCTCGGGGGGGGGGGGGGGGGGCATTGTAGGTAACAGACCCCCCCCCCCCCTTGTGGTCAGAAAACCCCCATCGTGGGGTTCACCCGGTGGGGGGGCCCAAAAAAATCCGGGGGGGGGGGGGGGGGCATTGTAGGAAACGATTCCCACCCACATGTGGCCTGCGTCCTGTGACCTCTCCTGAGCGACTTACTTGCCAACCGCTGCAGCTGCAATTCTAAAGTCTTTGTACTCGAGTGCACAGAGGAGCAGTATATTACACAGGTCTATACGCAGAACAGCGTGAGATCCACTGCTGGTGGGCTCCTGCCTCGCTGCAGCAGTACTGTCGGAACCATCCGCGGCAGCCCGGGCAGTGCTATCGATTCTGCCATCACTCCTCGCCGTCTGCGAGTGACGGCCGTGTAATCGGGGCATCTTTACGACGTATGTGTGTTCCTGTGAGGGAGGGGTCAGTGGGATGCCAAGGTGCTTTGTCCAATCAGGAATGCCTGTACTGATGAGGAAAAGAGAATACAGTCGTTCCCCCGTATCCACGGCGGTTCCTGGACCCCCTGCAGATACCAAACCATAAATGATCAAATCCCTTGCACAAAATGATGTAGTATTTCAACATAATCTACACACATCCTCCCACATACTTTAAACCATTGATAGATTACTTCCATCCATCCATTTTCCAAACTGCTTATCCTCCTGGGTCGTGGGGGGTCCGGAGCCTATCCCGGAAGCAATGGGCATGAGGCAGGGAGCAACCCAGGATGGGGGGCCAGCCCATCGCAGGGCACACTCACACGCCATTCACTCACACATTCATACCTATGGGCAATTTAGCAAGTCCAATTAGCCTCTGCATGTTTTTGGACCGTGGGGGGAAACCGGAGTACCCGGAGGAAATCCCACTGATAGATTACTTATAATACCTAATATAATGTAAATGCTACGTAAATGGTTGTTATATGGTATTGCTTAAGGAATAATCACAAAAAAAAAGTTCAGTTCATTAGAGACACGACCATCATAGTGAATATAGAAAATATAATTATTAATAGAGACGATATCAATTCATTCTCTTAAAGTTTGCTTTTTGGAACTTTCTGGAATTATTATTTTTAATAGTTTTAATTTACGATTGGTTGAATCCGTGGAGCCCACAGATACGGAGGGCTGACTGTATAGGGAGAGGAATGAAAAAAGGCTAAAAGTCTCCTGAGTGATTTTCAAGGTTCTTTTTTCTTTAATCTGTGCATTTCTGTGCAGGACGTTTAACACCCAGCCTCTTCTGTGTAAGCACTGCGAGTGTGGATGTGAAGTCCCAGATAGATCACACCATTGATATCACACCTTCTTTTTAGTACACAATCCTTCATCAAAATTATTGACAAACTGCATCAGAGACTGAAGAACTATTTCATTTTGTCATGTTATGTCACCTCCAATACTGCAGGGGGAGCCAGTTTTGCATGGTTACGGTTGTCTTGGCCACCCTCTGTAATCTGCAACCCAAAAGGAAATGTTGAAAGGTAATGAGCTTCACTGTCTATGTAAACAGTCTAGTCAGACTTGCTGTTCTCAAGCTTCAAATCCCACATCTTTTCTGTTTTGTAGCTGTTGAATGCTATTGGTTTTCTTAGTTTGTTCTAGCGATGGCCTGATGAACCTTCATGAAGCTGTCGGGTGTTCACCATAAAGTGCCGGAACATGTTTTGAGTCTTCGGTCTTTTATTTCAAACACAGGGAGACCCCTAGTGGGTTCTCCCACTCGCTTCGAACAGAATCTGCGAATGACGTCTGTATGTGTTTGCATAAGATGAACAATATAGCTGGTATGACAAAAGGGTCTGGTTGTGTTATGCTAAATATAATCTTTAAAAAATACAGCTTCTTTCGATGTACTTATACGTATTTTCAGTCATTATGTATTTACAATGAAATATTGTGATGAATCTGAGAGGAAACTCATTAATTGTTGTTAAACTGTTGAGAATTACATGCTGCAATACATGTGACTGTTTTCACTTCTTGGGATTTAGGAGATGAGGGACTGGGGAGAGAAAGAATGAGGTGTTGACACCTTGAGGTGTAGCTTAGTAGTCTCACAGGGGCAATGAAGATATTTAGGACATTCAGGATGTGTTATTGCCGTGTGACTAGTGTTTGGAGCAATGCAAACCTGGCCAGTGCAATAATGATAAATTATTTGAATATAATCATTGATTCATTTGGCAGATCCAGCTTTTATCCAAAGTGATTTACAACAAGGGATCGGAAACCCAGCCTCCCCAGTGGCAGGTGAGAATTGGCCCATTGGACAGGCAACGGAACTAATAATAATAATAATAACTAATTTCATATTTTGCCATATCAATACTTATTCATCTTATTGGGAGACTCAATCTCAACTCAATCTGTTTCCATAATGACACAAGGCGTCGTATGTAATACAAACTGTATAGCAACCAATCTCCCCAACAACAAAAGAAAGTTAATAATGCCTAAGAGTTTCATCTCGCTTTTATAAAAAGCTCTTTTTAAGGAACCGACGGGATTCGAAACCTCTGACACCTCAGGACGAATCGGACATCATATATCACATGATGTTGCATAAACGAAGCAAGCTCTGATTCCCAGCCTCGAGTCGCCAGGCTTCCCATTGACTATGGGAGCTCCGAAGTCTCGGTATTAAATGTCCCATCACTAGCTTGTTCCCTCGCTTTGTCCTCCACGGGACCCACTGGTATCTAAGTCCTGGCAGCCATCTGGAACCTTGAGGCTCAAACGATTAGAAAGAGCTGCCATTCTAGGTAGCAGAGTGTGCTTTCAGACTTCCTGCAGCACACTGTAGCATGGATGACGAACTTCACTGAAGGCTAAACCTTAAAATTCAACAGTAATATGGCTGTACTACCCCTGACCATAAATTTAATTACTTATTATTCTATTACTTATGTCTAGGATAACACTTGAATTTCAAACTATGTAAAATGTGGACAAAACGAAATGACCACATCTTCCCCAAAATGGCCACCACATGCTGTTACTTTGTGAGTCGCTCAGCTTTCATCCCAACCAGTTTATATTTAATGGTGCTCATTATCCCGACAAGCACAGTTGGCCGTTGTTTGCGTGACTTCAGCTTCTGAGCAGCAGCGAGGCACACGTTCACATTGTACTGTAACTCCAGGGAAAAACGCAAGGTGAGAGCCCAGGTCAGGAAACCATACCCTGCTGCTTGGCAGCGGGCCTACAAAGACGGCGTGGCTGTTAAACAATGATCAGTCAGCACATGAGCAACCGGACCCTGTGGATGAGGCACTGTGATCCGATAGATGAGCTGCCTTTTGAGAGCTTTTTAAATTTAAAACTTGGTCAGCCATTTTAGGGGCCTGCAGAGAGAAGGATTATGGGATTTTACACTGTTTATATATCTGCATGTTGTGTTGTTTAGCCTGCATGCACATAAGCGATGTACATAGATAGCCAATGATTGTCCATCGCTATCCATCCTCCCATTTCGCACAGCCAAAGGGAACAAGCTTCCCCACTGGCTTCTGCTCCACCCAGCAGAGCCTCTGCGTCGTAATCAAGTTGGAGGCCGGAATTTCTAAGTTGAAAAAACCGAGTTCCAAGCTTGATCCATTTCACGAATCCTGATACCAAATATTAGCATTCAACCTGGCTGACCACCATAATATAAAAATGAAGTTTACGAATTGTAAATTGGGAATAGTACGCAATAGTGTTATCGTGATAAGCCTGAAAGGTTGATTAATTAAAAATCACACCTACTGCTCAGTTTGTACAGTTTCATTTCTGTAAGCTGTAGGCTAGAGCTAGCTATGAACGGCTAAAGCTATCCATATAAGCAAATATCAGTTACATACACAATCGGTTTCGTTTTACATTGTGTTTTAATTGCAAGGTAAGACAGGAAAAAGTCCTTCGCTTGATTATTTATCATTCATGGTGATCGCCCTTGCGGAGGCTGCCATGTTTGACGCCACAGTACCCGCTTCAGGGTGAATTGGAATACGTAAAATGGGGTCCGAGATTCCTAGCTCGGACTTCATCAGCCGTTCAGCTGTACTTTTTGAAGCCAGAGGTCAGACATTTTCAAATTCAGAGTTGTCTGGAACGCAGTGAACGACGCGGGACATCGAGTAGCGTAGTACTAATTACCAGCCGGATATTAACCTACCGGGGACCTGAGTGGCAGCCACACACCCCACGCCGATCCGGGCAGACTCCCATTTCCCAGGCTGCCTCCATGTAGCCTTTCTGCCCTGTTAATTAGCCCTTGCGCTCACTTGCCAATTAGCCACTGCACTTGCCTAACCTTTTAAACAAAGTAAAGGCGTCCAGCACACTTTCCAGCCAGCACCGGCTCCAGAAACATCTCCGTAGTGTGACCATTGTCACAAACAGAATATGTAATTGTCATCGTGTCCTGCCCATCTGAACAACGTGAAAACATTCTGACATAATCACATTGCACTGGACATTAAATTAGATTTGAGTACCGCCCCCCCACCCCCCAAGCGCAACCTACTATAGCACAACCCAACCTTCATATTTCTGCTTTTGTGGTTGTCCAACACCTAATTTTAAGAGCCCCTCCCTATTTTCTATGACTGACCTCAGAGAAAAGACGGTTCTCTCAAAGTACAGGACAGCCTTTTCACAATTCGCAGTGGCCTTTAAATTAAATTCTGATTAGACAGGAAGTTTGAATGTGTTGACATTTAATTAGCAAATGCTCGACTGCCGACAAGCCTGTCAGAAGGGATGTCGTATAGAACCTATTTGCAGTAAGTAATGTTTGTAATGCTTCATTGGCGTGTATGGTGATTAATGTCTGTAATGCTTCATTGCCCTGTATGGTGCTTTGTGTCGCCTCCTTGTGGCTGCTAGGAATAAGGGGCCCAGTGAAGTCCAGCCATACACCAATAAATGAAATTAGCATTTTGTCTCTGACTGGAAAAATGTCTAAAAAATAAGAAAAATATTAATAAACTGGAATTAGTTTGAAATACAAAAAGCCAGAGGCAAAGTGAGATTAGTGAAGCATAAATATCTGCAAACGATCTTCATAGGGAATAAATCTGCCCCCTTGTGGGCACAGAATGTATTTTGATAGACAGTTTTTCCAAGTTTTTATGCAAAAAATAATGGGTTTATGTGAAAAATTAAGAGAATCATGGCCTCGGCAATGTCAGACTCAGTTTGCTGGACTGCCTGTCAGATTAATAGAATGTCTTCCTGTCATTTAGTTGAGAGCAGCTTGCTATACAGTAAATACCCACTAGGGGGTATATTAACACCTTTAGGAAAGGAAAAAAAATTAGCTCTTTCGTAAAGGAAATAAAAATTCCCGGAATCAGTCTGCTGGGGGAAATGTCTGCATGTTGTAAAAGCGGCAGCACATTGCAGTCAATAAGGGCCTTGACTGTGAGCATAATATCTGAGCTGCTGTGTGGAGATGAGAGGCGGCCATTGTCTGCTATCACCCTGTCACTCCCTTGAAGGCCTGGTGGTGGGCAGCCAAGCGAACGAGGCGCCAGAAAGCAGGACCTGCCACCTTCGTGGAGAACCTCCACACCGTTTCCTTCCAGGGGCACTACGCATGTTACGAGGTCTGCCCAACTCGGGCCCCAAATAGACGACGGCGTCAAGTGTAAATCGAGCTAACAGGTGTATAAAAGTAAAAAACATCAATAAATAAAATTCAAGATACACTAACAGTGGTAGTAGCGCTAGGCTACCATGTTAGCATTATAATCCCCAAGCAGCCTGGCCCCCTAACAGAGGCGGACATTTCAGGTCCAGAAGGTAAAAATCCAAACCAGGACTTTGCTCCAACCAACCAGTTGAGTATAACGAATCACAGCCATATAGTACACAACTGCTTGGTTGAAACAAAATCTTCATCTGGATTGTTACTTTCTGGACCTGAAATGTTAGCTTCTGCCCCTTAAGCATTACCCACCTGCATCCCCCCACTCTTTACAGGCCCCGGATAAGATGAACTCTACTTGCACCTGTTCGCCTCACTCTTTAACGCCTAATCTTGCAAAGCATAATCAAATGCTCCTTCCGATTCTCATGCCTGTTCTCCTTTTTGTTATCAGTTAAAAACAGAAATCCACAAAAAAGCCTTGCTTTCTTTTACAATAGTGCTTCTTTATTACTTGGTAGATAACATTAGCAATGCTCAGTGATAAACAACACAGATTAAAATAGGCCGAGATCGAGAAACAGGAAATCTAATGCGATAACACGACGGGTATGTACAAGAGAAATATTTACACGTCGCATTCCAACTGCATCGCACAACTGCCATGTCTGTAACCCCATATTATTGGTGTGCACCCATATATATATGCAAATGATACAACCATAAATAGTAGACAAAAACAGAATGCAGTTAGGAAGTTCTGTGAATTAAGTTATGAAATGTAGTACACTAATGTCGAGGATGCTCTGTATTGTGCTGTTCTCTGCTATGAGCTAGGCTCTCTCGTAGTGTTTTCCAAATAAATATCGAAAGTAAGCAGTTTTATGCATGCACTGGTATATGTACACAGCCAATGGGCAGCCGCGGTCCTGCAAACAGATTTACAGGGACCAGGAGAGACGAGACAACAGAGATACAACACTGAAGCTGCTGGCAGTGGTTCTGCAGCCTGGAACTGTACAGCCTTGGCCACATTGTACAGGTGACACTCATTCGCAAAGGGGCAGAGGAAGTGCTTCAAATAGGGGACCAATGAAATGAGGCAGTGGGTGTGGCTAACGATGGTGACACATGAGCCTCTTGCTGTGAGTGGCTGCACCCTTGAGCAGAATGAGCTCTGCCCCCTTGTGTAATTGGCTGTCCCAGAGTGGGAGGAGCTTAAGACATCAAGAGTCTTCTGAAAGGTTGTCTCTGTCCAGCCCCGATTGCTCCTGCGTGGGCTGAGCTCCCACCCCACTGGAGTGATCATCTCAAGAGGAGCTCCACAGTGGCACGGCAGGGCGCAGGGGACGCTCCACCAGGAGGCACTCTTGCTTAGGAGGACGAGTCCTCCTCGACGGTGTGCAGAGCCTGCCTCTTCAGCAGGGTCTTCAGGATCTCCACCTCGCGCTGCGCCTCCTTCAGCTTGCGCCTTAGCTCCTCGTTGCTTTTCTGTAGCGCTTGGTTCTCCTGGAGAGAGACGGGGACAGACATGAGCAGGGAGCTAGAGGGGTCCGTTGCCGCATCCTTGGGGCCTGTCCTTAAAATATCCAGGTCGATAATCTAGCTTACTGTAAAAAGCTGTGCAAGTCACTTTCAGTAACATGTCCTGCTGAGTGCCTGTGACAAAAACAGCTAAATAATTTAAGGCACGGTGTCAGGCTGTCCTAATCACTAGCGGTTGTATCCAGCATACCTGAGTGTGGGGGTTTGAACCTCTGAGTCTCTGAACAAGTGGGCAGCCATTTTCCATAGCACATGTTCAAGGCTCAGCGCCCTGCCATCCCTTTAGGAATGGCAATAGTTTAAGCAACCTCAAAACAGTCCGTGGGCGAGGAATTTGTCTTTTTTTTTTAAACCATTTAACAACCGTAAGTGATATCGCAGTCAATGACAACCAAACAGAAAGACCTACAATGAAATACTGAGAAAATACTGACACATTCAAATGTCCATCATTCTCACCAGGTAATACATTTCTTGTTATTGTAAACACCCTATTTAATTGAATGTCCCACTTCATTGGATGATGAAACTCCCCGAGACTGAAGCTACCAGAACAGAAGAGGCTGTGCTTTGTTAAAAATACCAAACATGGCGGACACCAAGTCAACCAGATGCATGTGTATGCAGTAACAGGCAGAAACAGCAAAGTTTACCGTGTTACTCTGTTTCAGTGTATAGATTTAATCATCTATACATGGCTTGCGGCAGGTGGAGAAATCATTAACATAACTGAAAAAGATACTGATTATTAACAGTTTCCTGAGAACTAGCAGGAGAAATCAATGACTCAGAACAGCTGGTGACAACCGCAGGTGCGTTAGAGGTCACATGTGTGACCGTCTGGGGGTGCACGCTGGTGGGCGGGAGGACGCGCTCACTGCGTCACTGCCAGCCACCATCCTGTCCCGTCTCCTTTCTCCTGTTCGCGGCCATCTTTTATTTTCTTCACCACTGCGCCGTCAAACTGAGCATAAACAAGCAGGTTCAGGGACAGAAGCAGAGGCGGCGGCGACACGGCGAGAGACGGCGAGGACAAGGCGAGAGACGGCGAGGACACGGCGAGAGATGACGAGGACAAGGCGAGAGACGACGAGGACATGGCGAGAGACGGCGAAGAGACGGCGAGGACACGGCGAGAACACAGCGAGAGACGGCGAGGACATGGCGAGAGACGGCGAGGACACGGCGAGAGACGGCGAGGACATGGCGAGAGACGGCGAAGAGACGG
>JAODJX010000027.1:991295-1001312 GCA_026776945.1 Isichthys henryi | reverse complement strand
AGAGACGGCGAGAACACAGCGAGAGACGGCGAGGACATGGCGAGAGACGGCGAAGAGACGGCGAGGACACGGCGAGAGACGGCGAGGACACAGCGAGAGACGGCGAGGACACAGCGAGAGACGGCGAGGACACGGCGAGAACACAGCAAGAGACGGCGAGGACATGGCGAGAGACGGCGAAGAGACGGCGAGAACACAGCGAGAGACGGCGAGGACATGGCGAGAGACGGCGAAGAGACGGCGAGGACACGGCGAGAACACAGCAAGAGACGGCGAGGACATGGCGAGAGACGGCGAAGAGACGGCGAGGACATGGCGAGAGACGGCCTCCTTGCCTTTTCCAGCTGCTCGTGGGACTGCTTGCTCTGCTCCTCGGGGTCCTGATTCTTCTGCACTGTGGAGGCCCGGTTCTCCCACTTAGCATAGGCGCGCTTACGCACCGGCACCGGGCTGGGACAGGGAGTGAGGGTGGGGGGTCCAGGGGACAGGAGCGAGACCTCAGGCCGTATGGGGTCGCTGGACGGGGCCAGTGTCACCAGGGGCCCCTCAGTCTGGGTCCCTTTGTGTACACCGGGGAAGGGTAACAGCTGGGGGGGAGTGGATGGGCCGGAGCAGCAGTCCTTAGGGTGATCGCCGGTGTCAGCAGGCTCCTCGGCGGGGTACGTGAACTGCGCACTCTCCTCAGAACCTGCAGCAAAATGACATGGTGTGGGAAGAGATGATAAGACACGCCACCGAATGACATCGTTCTCTAATCTCCACATATCTTGCCCTGCTTCGGTGAGAAACAGCACATAAACCACAGTGCAGGAGGGAAGGGTGAAACAAATCGTTTTTTTTTTTGTCATTTCCAGTATGTGCAATATTTAAAAACAATAAGAAGATATTTGTCTTAGTTTGATTTGTGCTGTTTGTCTGATTCCAGAAATCACGCAGTGTTACTGTAACAGCCTGTTCTTCGACATCAGACGTAACCTTTGACCTTTCAGTCCCACCCACACAGGGGAATTACCCAACAGCCCCTTCTCTCCGATCCGTTCCAGTAAATCAGACCTGCCCTAAACAGTTACAGAGGCACCACAATACTCAGTACCAGATTACAGGTTACCTAAGGTTACTGAAGATAATTACATGAATGCCAAATTTGTTAACAAGATAATCGACATTTGGACGCAAACAAAATTCCAGATGTCTCTATATTCCTTTATTTTGCTGCTAATTTATTCCTTTTTAGACAGAAGGAACTAAATGTTAACAGACATCAAGAAACTCACACATCCTGATCTTAGATCGATTGTTGAATAATTACCAACGTCTAAGATCTGATCGATACTAATGAAAAATAACAACGAGGAATTTTTTTGTGGTCTTGTGGCCAATACCAGTTATTAAACAAAGGGGGAAAGAATTGGTTTCATTTATAATTTATTCACGACCAAATGAGCTGCAGATCAAAACACACGAGATACATATGCCACAGTCATTAAGTAAATAAATTTATTATATGACGTTAGTGATGATGAATGGTGTAACCACACTGTGGCCTAGTTGGGCATATGAATGGAAAATAGAATTGTGCGCTGTAACACAACACTGAGAAAAGGCTCCATCTGCTGGTTAAACTATGTAATTGTGTTTAAGCTGAGAAAAAAATAGTAGCGTTCTAACTTCATCTGCCAGCAGGGGGAGTTGTTGAATCGCTAAAGCAATAAGTCATAACAAAGGCAGGAAGTTTGATAAAAATGTGCTGGTGTTGTATAACCTCAAACAGGCCTAATCACTAATGTGATGTGTTTTTGTTACATACCGTATTAATTGTGCTTTTAACGTGTGAATGCACCGTTGCTTCTGATTGGTTGGTGGTTACTGAACAGTATACGTGTTGAGACAGATTGCCATCTGTGCTGTGATGTCTGTGTCTCCCCACCATGTATAATTTTACGTTCCAGTGGTATCACTGGCTGTTTTTCAACCTCAGCCTGCTGTGATTACACTCACGATAGCACAGCCCACGTCTGGATACGTGTGTGTGCTTGTGCATGATCACATATGCGTGCGTGGTGTGGATGTACGGTCATCAGGTGGCAGCATGGGGCCACGTGGCCTCACCCTGCTCATTGCTCTTGGGTCCCAGGGGACCTATGGTGGTTGGGGTGGAGCTAGCTGAGGAACTGCTCCCCTTGCCGTTCTTCTTGCACTCGAACGCCACCTGGTCCTTGCACAGTCTGTGACAGTTCATGCCGCAGTCTGTTCCAGAGACAGAGGGGAGGGTGCGTTACAGCAAACTGAGAGTCAGTCAACCAATCCAGTACATGCACTACATCTGACACCCAATCAACACAAACACCTCCACATGATGCTGAAGGGGGTACAAATATTTATTCATTGCACCCAAGCTTGCTGTCCCTCTTATAAGTTACTCCCATCGTCCACAGATGAACATTAAGCTGCGGAAACCTGCAAGGCATGCTGGTCTGTGGCACCGGCCATTTCAAACCTCAAGGAGGCGGTGGCCTAGTGGCACAGCGACACATGGGGTGGAATCTGAGCCGTGTCGCTCATAGGTGGGAGCAGATGAAAGAGCAAACGTCTCTGCTTTGTGTCGCTTCTTTTCAGACACTTCCCCCCATTACACTTCATCTGCCGCTGGTGCTGTTGCGCGTTCCCATCCCTGGGGCGACACTGAAAACGGTCTGGAAAGACCTTTCTATATCTCGTGTAATTACAGGCCACGTTCAGAGAACGCTCGCCGAAACTCTGCTCGGCGGTGCTGTCAGGAAATGCACGCTTCCTGTGACTACAGTCATGCTTTGACTGAGAGCGTGCAGCTTTTTCCCCAAGAGGGGCCGCTCCACCTGCACGGAGCTGTTCCGCTTCCGAAGGACCTCAGCCGCTTTTATATGAATCAGGGAATAACGAAAGGAGTCACCTTTACACCTGTAGCCTTGCTTGATGACGCCCCACAGCTGGAGAATGAAGAGAGAAGCAGCAGATCAGTGATAGCGCTTGCAAGGGATGCTGGGAATGGAATGGCGTGGGGGAGGGGAGGGGAGGCCAGTGCCACACTTAGTCACGGGTGACTCACGAATCCTGAGCAGTTGTCGCAGAAGGTGGGCTTCATGTAGGTGGTCTCCTGGAAGTTGTGGACGAAGCCCACACCCAGTTTGGAGCAGATCACGCTGGCTCGCATAAAGTAGGCTGTGATTTCGTCCCTGCTGATGAGACCCTCCCTGCAGGCAGGAGAAACCAGGGTAGGCGTGGGTGGGGGGTCACTAATAAACACATGACTGTCACGAGCTGGGAACAGGTCACATGACCAAACGGCTACAGGTACCCCACCCCCATGTGATACGAGAAGACGGGAGGGGCAGCATCCTGACTCGACACCTGTGTCGCTTTCCGACTACTCAGCTCGCATCGGTCGTGGCGGCACGGTGCCCGTGAGCCTCACAGCACTCACTTCTCTTTGTCCATGACACAGAAGGAGAAGGGAAAGCTGGCCGCTATCTTCTCAAATTCTTCCTGGGAGATGTAGCCATTCTCGTCGTGGTCGTAGTTTTTAAACACCGACTGCCAGGGAAAGCAAACGGCAAAGACGGAATTATTCACTGGGATGAGAATATGCTTTGTCAGTATGCCATGACTGAGCGGTGAGGTACGATGAATTGTATGAGGTACAATGAATTCTGCCACCTAATGGTGTGACTGGCGGTGCTACTCCAATGAAAGCCAGAAGGAGAAAAGTCTTATTCCCCTATAAGAAGTGAGCCATGCTGACTGAAGCTAATCAGTGTTTCCGAAATGTGCTCTCGATCAACCTCAGTATCATGGCACTCGTTATGTTACCATGTGACGCTGTCGCGATCGTTAATCTTACAGAGACGGGCCACAGGGTCCGTTTGAAGAAAAGACACAGCAGATATACGGACTCACATCCACCATCCTCTGCACGTGCTTGCTGATGGTCCTGGGATCCGGTTTGGGGGCTACGCCCGAGGCCCAGTCAACCACGACGGGAGGTCGAGACGGGGTGGCTGGCTGATGGGCGACAAATTAACTCAGGATCAGTGCAAAGTCGCTGTACTGGAGCGTCAGTGTAGTTGGATCTCTCCTGGGACTCAAACCAACAACCTTCATGAGTCTGCCCTTCTGCCCACCTGCTGCCCTAAGGCTTGCCTGGGTCACTCACCGGCGCCTTACAGTTTTTGGGCTCCCGAGCGTAGGACAGCTCGTAGATGTCATCCTCGGTGTAATACAGGTCCAGAGACAGCTGGAATGGGATCAACGCCAACAGCAGTCAGGTGACTAGCAATGTGGTAAACAGCTAAGATTGGCTGGTATCCATTTTGCACAGAGCAAGAGATATAACCTGATCATAAAAGGACTGTATAACAGTCACATAAGCTGACCGTCAGTAGATGAACCAGGTCTTTGTTAGTATCCAAGCGCGGGGGGTTCTGCTGCAGCTGGATCAGCTCATTGATGTGATTGTAGAGGGCCTGCAGCTTCTGTACGTTAACCTTGCTGTCCTCCACATAGTCAGACATGGCTTCATTGACAGAGATGAGGTCTTTGAGGTGGACACCAAGAATGGGTATTTTACACCCGGTGCATTTGCCGTAGGCCTGTCGGTAATTGTCATAGTTTCGATAGGAGGACAGCAGCTCTGTCATTTCGTTCAGCACCTGCAGGGAAAGCCAGTTACAGGCGGATTGAGTAGCGTGGAAGGGTTAGGGAGTGGGTTACAAAATGCTGCTTTCCCAGAGTTCACTGCTAATTCTCTGTATTCTGTGTAATGCGTTTCTCTTCTCAAGGAACTAATGCCTTTGTGACAATATCTAAAAAATAATAATAAATTAGAGTTTACTGGCAGGAAATTTCTGAATAACACTGTCAAAGCAGCTCAGTTAATGTACCTGCAACCCTACACCACTGAAAAATGGCCAGTGGTCTAATTCTATCATACCCCTGACTTCAGAGGCGATTATACGTAGATTGTGGCCCCTGTAGTTAGCAGGGTGGCTTATGGGAAGAGTAAGCAGCTGTTACCTTGGTGACCTCGCCGGACACATGGGAGGTGGTCTCCTTTAGCCGCGAGATAGAGCTGTGACAGAGACCTCCCACCACGGCCATTAGTGTGTTGAAGTTGTGCATCATGAGGAGCTTCTGTTGGGAAAGACGGTCCAAAAGTATGTCAGCATCCCTGCAATGCAAACCTGTGTAGCTGTGTTTCTAGGGCTTTCTACATGGCTTTCCGGAAGCTTCCGACCCTCCTGCCCTCCCACCCGATGAGCTAACAGAGCTATCCCCCATCCCCCGACGCTCAGTGTCACGGACACAGACACAGACTGGGCCTTGCCGGAAGAGCCCATTACCACCCGCTGTGACCTGATTAAAATTGAAAGCCCGTTTGTGTAGAGTTGAGGGCCTCCGCACTTGAGAATCATTTGGAGCTTGTTTGGACTGTTTTTCTATGCAGTGATTACGGACCTGCCCCTTTGTATCCGCTCACTCAGCGGCGACACCAACATTAGCCTACGGCAACGGATCCGGCCGCACCTGAGCCACGTGGATGAACTTGCTGAAGACCTCGGCCCGGAGCTGGGCTGTGGGCCGGCTCAGAACCATGAGCTGGACCCACTGGGAGACGCCGTTGCACAGAGTGATTGATCGCTCCATCATGGGGTTGTCCTTCATGCAGCCGCTGCGGATGTAGTTCTGGTAGTCTGCGAACTGAGACGGGGGAGGGGGCAGGGTAGGACTCAGCATCTCACCAGTGACAGGACAAGCTGGGTTTCCATACTCGTGGTGGGTGGAGCTAATCGTGCCCTGCCCAAAGTGGCTGAGTAGGCAAACGACAGCGTGCTATAATCATCGCCCACACATTCCGTAGCCTTCTTTCACGCTTTGCGCACGGGTGTTTGCATGTGCACGTGTAGGTGTGCGAGGATGCATCTCTTCTATATAATGACATCACTATGCTGACGGGGGATCTTTAGGGAAAGGTGAGTCTGAATGCTTCTTCTCACATATCTTAACGAAGCCAGCTGAACTGGACCAGTGTACCAGTTCTACACAAAACAAGGGCTGAGAGAAACCCCATGAAAATAAAAGTGAGGGAAGAGGTGAAGAATTTCACTTGTGACCTGCTGTGGTGTAAAGTCCGTAGTCCTTAATGAGTAAATGAGTAAGCCTCAGTCTTAAATGTCTCTGCTTGGTGTTTTTAGTTATATAATCGCTTTATAGGCTGCAATGTAAAACAGCTGAACATACTGAAATCCTGCAGAAGGATTTGAACTCCAGGTAGGTCAGGTGTTCGGCCAGCTCCTCGGGTTCCAGGTGGTCGAAGAGCAGCGATACCTTCCTCTTCTTGCTGCAGTTGGCCTTGATCTTTTGGCTGGCCTTCCAGGACCAGTCTCTCTCGGCTCTGAAAACGCAAAGGATTCTGGGAGGTTAACGCTAGTTAACTAGGGAGGCAGCAGGCACTAGATTCGCAAAAGCCATAAAAAATCCCCACGGTATGAATGAAGTACTTATTCTATTCTATTCTATTCTATTCTATTCTATTCTATTCTAATTCACAGGATGTCAGGGAAATTAAATGACCATGTTCACCATACCTCAAATATTTTTAACATTGTAAGTGAGAGAATCGCTATTTCTATGCATATTGTTATATTTAGGAACAAACCCCAACCTTGACCACAGACCTACATACAAACTCTTGCCAATGACACTGACCCTCCATGTAACATGTGACTTTCTTTCTTCTTTTATACAGTTACAGCACGAGAACCTTGACGTGTTACTAGGGCTGTTTCCACGACTTTCCTTCCATGGAGGAGACTGGTCTCTGTTCCACAGTGACTCATTAAAAGCGGAGGCATTGAAGCAGGGAGTGTAAAACAGCCTCACCCGCAACCCCACCCCCCCCCGCCGGGCAGAATGGAAAGGGTCCGGAATGCTGCAAGCGCTGACAGAGCGAAAGAACACCTCAAGGTCGTCTCCGTGTGGTGGGCCGCGAGATGCAACTCCTAACCCTAACCACACAGTGACACTGCAAACTCCTTTCCTTCCCATCATCCCTTGCAACTACACACGATGACTCACGCCAAGTGGGCTGCGTGAGTCAACCCGAACAGGCGATGGCAACGGACGGCTGCTGTTTGTCAGATGCCTCAAAGTAAGCTCGATGGCATCATTACAGACTGTTATACTCACATCCACTTTGTCTCCAGTAGGGGGCACAGTCTCTCCTGCCCGCGTTCCCTCATCAGTGCCTGGAAGTGCTCTAAGGAGTCCGCGAGACTGTTGTGTAACCTGAACATTGTCCAAAACTCTCTTATCCAGTACCTGAGCAAAAACAAACACACAGGTAACACCCGGAAAGGCTTCTGGTCATACGCAAGGAGGTGGCTAGATTGACCGAGCAGAGCGCACAGCCCAAACCAAACAGGCATACAGCACTGGCACGATGACACGCGTTCCCTGGCAGGGCTGGGCTCTCTCACCTGATAAAGTAGCAGATTTTCTGGCAGTCGGTAGGGCTCTTATTTTCCAGGGCGTTCTTGAAAGTGAGAGGAGCAGTTAAGGCGCAATGCATGTATAAAGAGGGAGGTGAGGGGGGGACTTCACCGAGCGTTAACCATCTTTTGGGGTACGTCGGGCTGTGTGCTTATCTGGGGGCGGGAGCGGAGACTGTTGGATGTGTGGGCATGCCCGGCCGGAGTGAGCGCCGTCGTGGGGCAATGTGAAGGGAACGGGACCTTTTGAAGGGGATGCACCTGACAGGTACGCTACACAGCCGATCTCCGCCTGGCGCATCGGGGATTTCCGCTGACAGAAAAAGAACGGTGACCACAGGTGACTTCTCTGAGCGTGTGGGTTTGCAAACAAACACAAAATTAAACAGCGGGGATATTGAGCAGCTTTGTGGACAGGGATGACGAGGGTGGGAGGGTGAGCCAGACACTGATGGCAGAAGCTACCAGATCTCAGAGCATCATGGGGGAGGGGGCAGCAGTGTGACCCACTCAGCCCACAAAGCCGCAGTATTGGGGGGGGGGGGGTAGGTGTTAAGAATGTACACTAGTACTCAAATGGAATCTCATGTTCCCCCCTGTCCACAGACAGAGACGCGAGCCCTTAGCTTCCCAATTGGGGGAAACGTATCTGGCTTAGGAGAGCCGACGTGGGAGGGCCAGACGAGTGACGACCCGTGAAGCATCACCCCTGTTCCCACGGCACCAGCCTCTCGAAGCATCACCCGTGGTTACCACATATTCTGAAGAATGCATTAATCCTGCTGTTTGCATCATTAAGAGAATCAGACGATCTCACTCACAAGTTTACAGTCTAATAAAAACTGAAACTGACAGATTAATAGCTAAACTTTTTACTTTTCATTACAACTACACTCTCAGTTTGTATGATGAATAAACTGATCGAAATATTATCAAACCAAGGGAAAGTGTTCTGCTGGCCTACTGCTCAGCAATAGTTGGTCCATGCCGAGTGTGACAGTGTGAGCAGATGCCCAGCCAAGCGCCCCGGGGGTAGCAGCTAGCATTAGCTGGCCAGAGCAGCTCATCAAGGGCATGGGAAGGATATAGCAGGATGAGCTTTTCCAGGAGCTCGCTGGAGGACATGAGGAGCCGGTGCATGGTGAGGGTGATGTGTAGGAGGTGGCTGCTGCGGCACAGGCTTCCCTCTGCATCTGGGGGGCGGGGGGGGGACAGACACCTGACATTATGGCATAGACCTGGTTGCACTATCCCGTACAAACCCAACACACAGCAAACCTCGTTTCTTGCCATCTTTTCTTTCCAGTCGGCCTTTCTTCGCTTTTCGTGGGCAAGTTTTACCCACCTCGTCCACAGCCTGTTGGATATCAGCCCCCCCCCGCAGGGCCTGTTGGGAAGCCGCCGGCCTCACTAAGAGCACTCATCGGATGCCCTTGATCGCCATGGAAACGCATCCCTTTTCAGCATGACCTGTATACGCCAGCAAGCTGTACGAGTTCTTTATGCCTCTAGCCAGGATGTTACAGTGTAACCAAAACATTTGCTTTTAAGAAGCAGAATCGTGACCGAAGGGTGGCAGGTCCAAGCCCAGAGAAACCAGTGTGACCTTAACCTGGGTTAAGCGCTGACACCTTACTGGTTCTACAGTATAGGAATAATGATCTTTGCATGGTTGGCAAACCTGCCAAATGTATCCAGAGTCACTGCCTATCCCTGTCAGATTTAATTTCAATTCAGTTTATTTTTTTATATTGTGCCTTTCAGAACAGTGTCAGCCCAAGGCACTTTACATGGGTGTGTTCTGATTCATTATAACATCATGAAGACAGAATAACACAAAAACAGAGAACAGGGAGGATAAAGAAATGAAAGAAAGAAAGCCAGATGATGAAGGAGAGGAACCAAAGACTCCCAAGTAGGCTGCCCAACCCTCCCTCGCCTTGTTGACATTATAAGGAAAAGAAAGAGTGTGTCTGCTTGCTAAATGCAAGGTGTAAACTGAGGTCAGGGTCAAAGCGAAAGTCCATCAATGAGTCAGTTCTCCACGCCAGCCAGAGTAGGGTGCTGATCGAAGTCTGTGGCCATGTTATTACATTTGGTCGGTCACATCCACAATGTCACCCATCCATGGGACTGAACCAGGCCATAATCCGAACATGTGGGCAGGAAGGCAGAGAGCATGTACCCACACCCACTGACTCTCACTGCCACATGTACCCAGACCAGCTGCCTGTCACTGCCACATGTACCCAGACCCACTGACTCTCACTGCCACATGTACCCAGACCAGCTGCCTGTCACTGCCACATGTACCCAGACCCGCTGACTCTCACTGCCACATGTACCCAGACCAGCTGCCTGTCACTGCCACATGTACCCAGACCCGCTGACTCTCACTGCCACATGTACCCAGACCAGCTGCCTGTCACTGCCACATGTACCCAGACCCGCTGACTCTCACTGCCACATGTACCCAGACCAGCTGCCTGTCACT
>JAODJX010000027.1:963367-974835 GCA_026776945.1 Isichthys henryi | reverse complement strand
CCCAATCAGGTAATGAACATCCGCAAACAGCAGGTGATTGGGATTGCGGCCGATGCGTTGGGGCCGTTCCCTCACGCCAGGCTCTGTTGGCTTCAGGTGAGCTGCCCCTCCCTTATGAGAATCATGTGAAGGGGGGGGGGGGCAGACCTCTCACCACACCTGTGTCCCGTCTGTCACTCAGATCTCCACCAAGGACAAGGTCTACCTCTTTGACATCTTGGTCCTTGGAGCGCGAGCCTTCAAGAATGGCTTGTCCATGATTCTTGAGAATAAGCACATTTTAAAAGTGAGTAACGCAGAGCGGAGAATGTTTATTGTGTTGCAGTATCTGCAGGCATATAAATGACTATTTTTAAATGCTGTTGTGGTTTTATTTTTTGTAGGTGACACATGGCTGTCGGGGTATATCATCCTGTCTCTTGGCTCAGTACAACGTCAATCTCACCAATATCTTCGACACTCAGGTGCCAGTACGCAATGTTTCCGGAAACACCAGAATCAGTAATGTATCACAAATGAAACAAAAGAGAAAATTTGTGTTAGTTTTGGCCGACGGTTGTATCTCCCGCGTCATGTCCTGCATTCGCTCCTTCCCTACCTTGCTCTCAGTTTGCTGCCCTCATCACTATTAGGTCGCAGACGTCTTGCACTTCCACATGGAGACGGGCGGCCTGCTCCCGGAGCGGGTCAGCACTCTGCAGGAGGTTGTGGGCCTCCACCTGAAGGTGGCGCCCTCACGCCTGTCACCACTGAAGATCAAGGAGCAGCTGGCCAAGGTGACCATGGCGCATGCCAGGAGGGAGAGGGAGGGAGAGTGAAGCGCTGACTATAGCTCTGTGTGGTTGTGCACGCGCAGGAGGATGGGGAGGTGTGGTACGTGCGACCCTGCCCCGCCGCCCTGCTCAAAGTCATGGCTCTGTCAGTGATCCACCTGCAGCCCCTACGGCTGGTGCTGCTCGATGCTCTCCTCTCCGACTACACCGACCTGGTGGATGCACACCTGGAGCACAGCAGGCAGGATGCCATCCAGGTCCAGGACATTGGCCCGGTAGGCGAGATCCCCGTGCTGGTCGCTATGGTAACCCTATCCCTGAAGGATTCAGCACGACTCCATTTAGCCCGCGGGTGCCGTGGTGTTTTATTAACATTGTAATAATGTTTTATCGACTTTGTATTGGCGTCGCATCGGTGTAGCAGGACCTCAGTGTTTAACAGAAATGCATAGATATTAATGTGAGGGGGGGGGGGGTAATCCACAAACTTCATTTTCATTGTTTATTTGGGAGATATTGTTGCCCGGCGTCATTCTATAATAGTTCAGCTAACAGAACAGCACTCGAAGAACCACAAAAACCTACTTGTCAAGTTGTAGATTCGTTAGACTGGTGTAATGGTGCAACTTAGTATTGTGGTAGTTAAGGACTTAGAAGGGAAGTAGATCAATAATTGGGACATGCGGTAGTACCTAAATTCTAGATAACAAAACACCTGCATCACACACAATGTAGCAAAATATGTTTGTAATGAGTAAGTAATTCAGCCGGGAGCTTGGCAGGTGTTTTTATGGATGGTGTGTCTGGCTGTGACTCTGAACCCGGTTCTGTGGTACAGTCTGCTGGACTGGAACTCGCGCCGGAGCTGTGGAAGTTGGAGCAGACCAAACTGGAGCGACAGGAAAAGGCGCTGGACAGGTTCCGTGTCACCCACGACGGCTTGCTGGTGCGCTATGGCCCTGGGCCCCTAGGGGACCGAGCGGCCCTTCCTGTGGGGTCTGAGTGCCCCGACCTGGCTGAGAAGACCTCCAAAGACCGGGATTTCGGATTAAAGTCTGATGCAGTTCCGACCTTGGGGAAGGAGAACAGCGGCCCCAGGCTCTTGGAGACTGCAGCAATGTCAGTGGGGGGGGCATCGCAGATGGAGGGGGTTGGCTGCCCCGTACCCTATCCTGCCATCGGAAGAGGACTGGCTCTCCACACGCCCACGGATGACTCTGCGGAGTTTTCTGGTGCCTCCAAACCCAGTATGGGGGGCGGATCTGCAGAGGTGACCCCAATCCCACCACCTGCTGCCATAGAGACCCCCGTAGCCTGGATGGGGGGCGTTGGGGGGGGCATTTCCAGGGGACTTCACATAGGAGCTGCTCCTTACAGTGCTATGTGTTTTGGACGGGGGCACTTCTTCCAGAAAATTCCCCCCTACAGTCCCTAACAAAATCAGCTAAATGAATCTGGGGGTGCTTCAGCATTTTGGTCGTTTGTTCCTTTTTGTTATGAGAAATGAGCCCCTCTTCACTATCAGTCACGCATCTCTTTCGTTCCTGTTTATGGGGACTGTCGTTTCGAGGCATACCCGAAACCGACCATTAGATGGCATTGTTGAGTCATGAGACTTTTTCTTGGCTAGTTAGCGCTCGGTGACGTGTTGGATTTAGTTTTTTTTTTTCTTTCGTTTGACATTCTGACAGCTGGATTGAGCATTTGACAGAGCTTCCTGCCCAAAAAGTCTGCGTTGGAGGATTGAATACCAGTCAGGGATTTAAAAATAAACATCCGTCAGTCTTGCTTTAATTAAGTATTTGTGAGTGTCTGTATGTTTTATTTGGCTCCAGAAAAAAGCTTCCAGTGATCGTGAACTAAAATGTATTTAAAGTTGAATTTAACTAAAAAAAAAATAATGCATACCCCCTCGTTCTGCTGAATAAGCACTCGCAGATCCGCGGCTAACGTGTGGCGCGTGGGAGTAATTAGGTAGTGTGAGCTGGCGGTAAGTGCGCGATTTAACTTGGTAATGAGGGCGTCGTCCCGAAACACGCCGGCTTCGGGCTGCCTCCATCAGGCTGCCTCCTTCTTGGAGCGAGACGCTGCACCCTTGCTGGGGATCGGGCGCCCACCCGCTCCCAGCGATCATTATGCATGCGTCGCGGCGTGCGTCACGTGCAAATACATTCGCATAAATTATTCACTGGAGCTATGGGGTGGGGGGCTCGCTGTCACGGACTAGCTGGCATGTGGCTGTTTTAAGTAATTTTTTTTCGGGGTGGCTGGGTGGAAGTGTTGACTCTAAAGGGTGCATTTGGGGATTTGCCCTATGTCCGCTGGAAGCTGCATGTACCAAATGGTTTTCAAGCCGCAGTAGGTTTTGGTTTAAGTCCTCACACGTAGCCTGTTAGGGGGTGAAGTCAGAAGGGTTGAAAGAATAAGATAGATGGACTCTTTAACCGCTAAATTTAGAGTAAGTAAACACTATAAGGAGGAGGGAGGGCCGTCCTGTCGAAAGACGACTGGAAAACCCATTACGACCATTTCCCAAGCGTGTAGGCTTCTGATTGGGTTAGCAGTGCCCCAGGTGTGATTAATGGCACAGTCGGTCCATAGGGGTTCATGGACCGGCAAGGTCTCACACCGTTACACTACTGGGCCGGGTCTGCACGCCGTCAGTTTGCCGTTCAGCTGGAGAGAACGGGCTGTTCGGTATCTCAAACGGAACCTGAGATGACAAAACCCGGGAGGCTGGCAAGAGAAGGGGGGTGTGGCACTTAACAGCCATTAGCACCGTGGCTATCTCTGCACTGGCGCCTTGGCCTATCTACTAGCATTAACTGAAAGCATGAACCCGATAAAATGGGGTTTTAATTAACTAGAACGAAACGGAAGTCAAAGTGGACTGTCTTAGCAAGCAGGTCCTGCTTAGATGCTGGATGCAGGCGATGTTCCCACAGGATGCTGACAGAGCATCTGAGTGGGAGCATAGGCAGGGTTAGGGGAGGCTTGGGTTTAGTGCTGCAGGCCGCATTTGGCTGGGGTGGGGTGGGGGGGGGCACACTCTTCAGTCACCTGTCATTACACTCAGCCATCCGCCATGGACTGCTTTACTCCTGCATAGAGTGGAAGGGAGTGCTATGGCTCACTGGGGGCAGGGTGCGTCTTCGAGACCCTGCATTTCCTGTCCGTCACAATAATGCATCGCAAACTCTGCTTCCTGTTTCTCAGGCCGGCGAGGAAGGAACCGAAGATTGGTCACACGGTAGTCAGGCTTCCTCAAGCCCGCGTGGGTGTCCTCTCCACAGCACTGATTGTTGTACCTTTTCATACCCCCAGGTTATTTTTAATGTGGGGGCGGAAACATATCCCCAGGTCATAAACAGGTTCTAAGCTACAGCCACTGTTTATCTATAGCCGGTGTCCGCGTTGTTTCCTGGACTCTAAGCGTCCGTGTCCCCGCAGTGATTCCCAGTGAATTCCCAGGCCTACGTGCACCACAGGGCATGATTTGGGTGAAGGGGGAAGGTGGAGAAGCGACAGAGGTGACGTTCACGCAGCGCCAGGATCCGGCAGGACGGGCGGTGATGAGCCTTGGCTGGGAAAGGTGACATGGGATTTCAGCCCAGGATACACCTCTTTTCGAAGCGGCCGGGCAGAGACCCACTTGGGCTTTGACCGTGCCGGGGCTAGGGGGATGCTGAGATACGTCCCCCCCTCCCAAACCTTTACACACTTCCTCAAGCAGATGCTCATACCAAAATGACCAAAATAGGACCCGGGTGTCGTAAATGAGCACCGGAGGAACTGCGGCTGGACGTAGTGTGTCCCTGTTGGGTATCCAGCGGCCAGCCATAGTCACCAGACACGCGGGTAGGCTGCATTATTCATCAACCCCACTTGTTAACCTTTGTGATCAAAACCCGAAACAAATGTTATTATATGGTCTGAGCTTATTTACTTTCTACAACAATACTGGGGCCCCTCCGGACCCCACAGACTCGAGTTACCAGTGACAATGGAATAAGAAGGGTGGTGCTTAAAATGGGTCACCGTTCCTAAGCAACCCTGGAGCCTGCCTTCCCCGCTGGTGTCGGGTTACAAATTGGTCCATAATTAATAGGATGTTATGAATTGTTAATTAAAGTGACGAGATGATTTACATGTGTGGTCACTTCCCAGCCTGCGCCACGCCGAACCCGGAGTCTCCAAGGACCGACCCGGATATTCAAATGTGAGTCAGGCAGGCCTCCTCTCCGATTATCTGTAATGAAAGTGATTGAGTGGGGAGACGGTTGGGTGTGGGCAGGCCGCATTGCAGTTCCCCCTGATTGCACACGCTTCATCATTTCGTTATAATCGCCGGTCTCAGTCATGGCGAACGAGGTCATGTGACCTTCACTGTCTTTTCTGGCTAAAATTCTTCCTTTCTTCTAGCACACAGGGTATATGTGAGAAGGCAGGACAGCTCATCCGTGTCTCTCTCTTCGAAAGAGACATTTCCAGTGTATCCCACAGGAGGATCAGTACCCCGAGGCATCCTGGGGCACTTCTGGAAATCCTTAAACGAGCGGACAGGTTGAAGGAAATGTCTTCAATGTCCCGCTCGCGTTGTTTACATGACAGATGAACCTGCAGCCTCGTTATTTATTTATCCATCTAGTTTTCACAGGATAAATGCACTACTGTAAACAGGATTCAAAATGGCACACTCTGACCACTAGGGGTCAGCAGTCATCACACAGATTTTTATTGTGAATAATTGGGTCCAGCTGTCTTCTGTGTGATGGGGGAAGATAGGTGTGTCAACACCAGCCACTGCGAAGTCTGGGTGTGATGCCACCGGGAGGGTGCGTGGGGGTCTTTGAAATGCTGGCACCCCATGTCAAGGCAACATGGTGTTCACAGAATATTTTGTATCTAAAGAGGATTAATGTATCATTATTACAATTGGTTTATGTTTTCAAGATCATCGCAGAATAGTAGGCCTCCTCGCAAAGAGAGCTAAAGATGTTGGCACGGGTTTGACATGCGCACGAGGAACAAAGCTACATAGAGTGGATTTCTGTCTGTGTCGCTGTGCATCTGCCCTAAGGAATAACTAATGAAGTCATATTAATATTAATTATTTACGAATTAAATTGGCTCCTTCAAGGAGAGCATCTGTTCTCACAAGGCTCATTGGTTTAAGAACTGGATGTGCATCCTCAACGTTCTGCACTGAAGTCCCAGGATCCGTCTGTCCTGCCCTTAAAGCAAAGTACCCAAAAAAAGCTTTGGTGAAATAGGCAGCTGTACAAAGTATGAGAGCTTTCGTGCGGTGACTTCTGCGCAAATCTGCCAAATAATGTTTTTTTTTTTTTTTATCAGGAATGTTAAATGCTGTTTTCGTCAGGTAAGGAGGGTTACGACAATGCTTGATAAATGCAGATGATTCAGGAGGTGGTAAATTTAGAGGAATTTCAGGCCAAAACAAGAAGCGTATGTTGGGTATGTTCCTAGTTAGCGTGTTCGGGGTTTTCTGGTTACGGAGTTGGGTTACGGAGCTGAGGAGTTACAATAAGGAGTAACATTACGACGTTACAGGCCATAGAAATGAACGAGTTATTATCAGTGGTCAGAGACAGACCTTTGTAGAAGGTCATCGTTCACTCATGTCGCCCCAGTGGATGTGTGAGGAACGTCGCTGCTGATCGCCATGGCAGCCTTCCACTCTGGAAGGGGTGGTGGCACAGTAGGGGTGGGGGGTATAATGTCCCGTGCGGTCCATCTGCTTTCATAACCTATTAATTACACCCCTGGTATCACAGGGCCCCTATCCATCCTTCCTGCCTCCCTCCCCAGGTTAACAAGATTACCGAAGGCACCGCAGCGCCCGTCATATTCAGGGGGGAATGAATATTTAACGGTGGAGAGTGCCGTAGGGCCAGATGGCCCCCATTCAGGTGGAGCGCAGAGACAGCGCAGGATGCAGACCACTGTTAATAATTCAGCACGCGCCAGCAAAGGCATGCGGCCCTGGGGGTCACGGTCAGCACGTGGTGGCTCGTCGGCAGTGACCTCCTTCCCATTCATCGGCAGCCGCTGCTTAGGGTTAATCATTTACGCCTGGGATAAATACCTGAGAGTCGTGGAAGGGGCGTGGCCTCATCATTCAGTCAATTAAATAACAAAAAAATGGGTCATGTGTTGGGCGGCATATTTAGGACTGCGACGTGGCCAGAAGAGCATACAGTCCTCAGGGACCCTCAGAAAGTCCACATTTTTGCTCCTACTGGGAGCTGCGAGGGAGCAAAAATGTGGCCTTTTTGCGGGTCCCCAAGGACTACGTTTGGAAACACTGGCATAGAGTGTGCCCTGGGGTGGTCCGTGTGTGCCAACAGTTGACGTCCGCGGGCTCTCGCCGTGCAGCAGACCTTGAGGAACTTCTCTCGAAAACCACAGCCCAGGCAGAAGCCCCTTGCTTTCCCTCATAATGAAGCAACTCAGGACTCATTGGGTTGTGGGAATTTTTGGTCCCATGTTGGTCCGATGAAGTAATGGCTCCGTACAACATCTCCGCACTTCTACGGAACCGTGGCGGAAACGAGTGAGGAAATGGTTAAAATAACAAAACAAAGCAACAATGGCAGCCGTTTAAGGGAAGAACCGGGAGCACGGGGGATAATTGGTGGAAAGGGCTGTTTGTAAATGGCACTCAACTGGGCGAGCAGGAAGATGAATGCAGTGATGGGGGACCTGCCAGCCATTGGCGGCTTACTGGGGACCAAGCGGGGTGGGGGGGCTGTGTGGGCTGAGAGGGCAGGTCTGCGGGGAAATGGCCGCTTTGTAAAGGTGCATCCAGAACTGTCACTCAGAGGTGCTGAGAAAACCGGATCCCTGGCAGAACCGCTGCTGAGACTTGGGATTGCAAGAAATGCAGATTTTCGACTTCAGGAATGTGACATGCACTGGTGTCTGAGCAGTACCAAAAAAACTACATGCACACCAGATATCACATTTGACCCTGAGAAGGTGCGACAAAGGATGATCACTTGCTAGGCCCAGCCCAGGACTTCCCAGCCTGGGAATCCATGCCCCCCACCCCTATCCCCCTCCCCTGGTCAGGAGGTGAGTCGTTCAGTGGAGTCCTCACCACCACCGTGATGGAGGATGTACCTGAATAAACATCCTCTGTTTGGGGTTCGTGATGAGACCTTGTTGCTTGGGTGTGTCACCCTGCAATCTGCCAGCAGGACGGGGTGTAATAGGCGAATGGGGGGAAGGGGGCACAAAAAACACAGGGCTCCTCTCTGGGGGGATATGGAGATTGGCTGCCAAGAGCTCTCGGGGTTGCCAGAGAGAGCAAGGTAGCGGAAGGCAGATAGGGCCTGCCAGTCCCCCCCAGCTGCCGTCAAACGCCGACTGCCATCCCTGGCATTAGCCCTGAAAGAACTGATGTATGTCTTGACTCCCCTGGGACGGCAGACGTTGGAGAGGGCAGAGTGCACTGCCCACGCGCTGGGCATTGCACCAGGCAAAATGCCGGGCAGAACCACAGAGGGCACAGCCGTCCCCTTGGCATCGCTGAAGGCCGCCCTTCAGCTGCAGTCCTTTGTCTCCCAGATGCTTTGCCAGCAGTTGCGTTGACATGGAGATTTACTGGTCTCTAGGAGCAGTGAGGGAGAACCGTTTTGGTCTTGAAAAGCTACATTCTTTGCCAGAATGTGTTTCTGGTAGCCGGTGTCAATCACTTTTAGCCAGTTTAGTTTCATTTTGGTTGATTTTTGACAGCTGGTCGGTACGAGGCTGCTACTGTGGAGAGTGCTTCTAGTCACTAGAAACTCTTAGCTCACTTTGATTCATAACTTCAGAGAACTTAAGGAGGATGTCAGTACCAGCACTGTCCAAGTGTGTCACACTTGCTTCATCTTTAGAGTGTTAGTCACCTAACAGGTGTTAAAAACTTGTGCAATAAGATTTATGGGAAACTTCTCAAAGAACATGCCGGATCTGAATATCTTCCACGTAAAACAGAACATGACGTCATTATTTCCTGTGGTAAATCCCAAATGTTCTATATCTTGGGGACAAAGGAGAAAAAGCAAGTTATTGACTGGGAAAAAATTCTTTCTGGAAGGGACCCTGAGCTAGAGTAGTGTGGCCTGTCTGCAGGGTTACTAATGAGTCATTCAGTTTAATTCTCTGTGTGAGGTGAATTGTCACATGTTTTGGTCTGCAAACACACATATACACATGTAGTATTTCGTGTTGAGGATTCCAGATAAACTTAATCACAGGGATTGATGTTTGCAGGTGCAGAGTGACAGGTGGCAAAAGGCCTGAAATGTAATGACCACATGGCACTCGCTTCACTGCAATTTGCATATTAAACAGCTCTCTAACAGGTGCTCGCCGGTGTGCCAGGCATCTGGGTGCTGGGCCGAGCCAGTCAATGAGGAAGGAGGGAAGCGGGCACCGAGGGTGGAGACTGATACGAGCACAGACCAACAGAATCGTAAATTGTTTTGGCTGTTGTTGCCTGTGTTTGGGCCTTCCCGCGTTTTGGTAAATAGAGAACTCTAAACCAGAAGGGTGTGCGGTATATTTTCTGTTGAGACGTGTTTATACTGTCACGCTTGGGACTCTTTGTTTATTGAATGATCGGACCAGTAAAGTGCCGTGGAGGAGGGAGAAAGCTTTGATCGCCTGATTTCCCAGAATAAAGTGGAGAATGTTCTCTTTTGGGGAAAAAAAAAAGATTCGCTAAGAATCTCTAGGAAAAAGGCCAGCAAAGCTTTTACACGTATTTTGATGTACTGGCCTGTATAAAATAACGAGAGATCCAGGCTGACTTTCTCCAAAGCAGTTCCTTCTGCTTCTGATTCCATTTATGTTGTTGCTGATAGGTGGTGGATCATCATATTACACACGGCATTATGGGAGTACAGTAAAGACGTCCCCGCGTTGGCCCAGAAGCTGCCGATGCAGACATATGTTAGTGAAAAGGTGAAGGGCACAGAGAGCTAATGAAACTAATCTCTCAACAAGAGTAAGACCTTCATGGCCATCATTTGCTGCTTCAGCAGAATAGAAAGCAGGCATGCAGTGAGCAGGGTAAAGACTGTGATTGTTGGCAGTTCATTAGAGAATGAAACCGCGGTTTGTATGTCGCAGTGGCGAGACACACACGACGTTGACTGACTGCCTGCCTGCCTTGCTGCTGGAAAGGAGGGGCGGGGTGGAATAGGCCTTCGCTAATGGAAACTGTGGCATCACACCAGAACCCTCCACTGTGGCTCTGCAGCCACATGGTACCCTTCCAAGAACAAATGGCCCCAGGAAGGGGGCAGACGGGCAGTATTGGGGGGGGAGGGGGGCTGATTGCTTTCACAATAGTGATGAGCAGAGCTTAGGGGCTACACCGGGGTTGTTTCCCTCCTACAGAAGTTGGGTTGCAGTAGCCTCCAAGTTACCGCCCTGTCAAAGGAACACAAGGGGGCGCTCCACCAGCTCCATACCCTTGAATGTTCAAAACACTCTGCATTTCCCACAACAGCCACAGAACGTAAAATACAGAACGAAAGAACAGGAAAAATAGCCTCATTCCCTGCATTTCCAGGGCGGATGGTGCAATACTGCGTGACAGCGAACCCCACAGCCGCGCAGATCGTGTATCGTGGAACCTAGGGGTAACCCCTACGTACAGAACTGAGTGACCCCAGCTTAGTGATGGAACAGGAACCAGAACCAGGTGTTGGGTGTCCGTGTCTCTCAGCAAGCCATGCCTGACTACCAGGAACAAAGAGTAAGTGGATATGAGCCGGGGGACCCCCGACAGTTCCTGGTAAATCTCACGGGGTGCATTCATGTAAGGCTGTAGGGTTTGACGTGTCATTTTAAGGGGTAAATACAGTAAAGGTGTTGATCCTGACAAATATATACACACTGTTGTAGAATACAGGAGTCATTTGTATTTCATATGGTTTTCACAGTATTTTTTTTTCAAAAGGTAAAATAGCCATCACCCTTTTCTGTAGATGCCATTTTGACGATTAAAAGTGTTCTGTGTTTAGTGAGCAGTCCTGTTGGTCCAGGTCAATTGGCTGTAGTCAGCTGGCAGTTTAAAAGCCCATAATTAACCCGATCTTTCATAAGTAAAGAGAACTGTCAAGTGGCAGGTAAAATAAGCATAATAGGTGTGAAATATCGGGCACGATTGTCTTGGGCACGTCTGTTGTGGATGTGAGCGCAGCGAGGGGTGATGCAGTGTGAGGGATGTGGCCTTGCTCCCGGAAGGTGGGAGGATTGCGAATCCCGGGGGGGCGCTTTGGTATCCTTGAGCAAGGTTATTACCCCGAAGCACTTCTGAAAACTGGCAGGCAGGCATGGCAATAACAATGATTATAGAAATAATCTGCGCGCTGCTGCCATCAATCAAAGGCTGCACCTCTCGTGCGGGGAAAGCTGGGCGGCGTGTGGCATGCGATGCTGGCAGAGCGCAGTCGTTCCGTGACCGTTCTCTCGCATTTATTCCCTGGAAGATGCTCACGCTCACACTTTCGGATGCCACAGCGGCACGCCGTTTGTTAGGACATGGGTCCGAGCACTAAATAGCAAACAGCTCCCCCCCCCCCCCCCCCCCCCCCCCCCCCCACCCCAGAACCCCCCCCCCACCCAAAAAAAGAGCCCCCCCCCGGGGGCAGCCGCGGGGGGGGGGGGGGGGGGGGG
>JAODJX010000027.1:926895-937632 GCA_026776945.1 Isichthys henryi | reverse complement strand
CCCCCCCCCCCCCCCCCCCCCCCCCCCCCCCCCCCCCCCCCCCCCCCCCCCCCCCCCCCGCCCGGCGCCGGGGCAATGATGGCAGACTGGGGTGCAACTAATATACACTTGTTACCACAAGTATTGTACCCATGGAAACATAGATGTGCTCCAAAGCAAAGTATTTCGGGAAGGGGAGCTAAGGAACGGGGGCCGGGGGGGATGACCAAAGCGGATGGCTTTGACAAAACACCTCATTGGCCTCTCACGTTTTCACCCCATAGCTTAGAAACAGGATGTTACCTTATCATAGCAAAATGACCTGGACCTCAATAAAGCTTATTCAATAACTGGCCGTTTTAACCAAAACACTCTCGTTCTTCCACTCTCATTAGGCTCGATCTTTGCCTCTTTCCATACCACAAGGGGGGCTAGCTGGGAATAAAGCACGAAGACAATGGGCTGCATGGAGCCAGAGCAGTTCTCCATGAATCCCCCCTCTCCTATGTACCTGCGTGGCTAAACGCAAGCGGCTGGATGAGACTTCAACTGCACGCGTCTTCCAAAGGACACAAAGAACGGACTTCGCTGCTGTGCGGCACTTCCAGAAAGTGGAGTCTGCGCAGCCGGCACACGTCGGAGAGACGTGCCACCTCGAGGATCAGACAGCGAGGATCAGACTGATCACAGCCTCTGCGGTGAGATCTGAGACCCCCTTGCCAAAACGTGTCAGTCACCCACTGTCATTGTTTAACAGCACAGCAGGCTCAAGTCAGAACACAAGCCACAGAACTGTTTAGTAAACAGATTAGGAGTTGCAAATCCAAACAGTGGTCTTCCCAGCAGGCTAGAGCAGATGCGTGGATGAAAGTCCTTTGTGTTCCCCCTGCACCCCCATCCCACCCCCTTGTGACACTGGTTACAAACACCAGCATGGCTGAGTGATGCCTGGATGCAGCTCTGCAAGAAGCGCAAAGCCCAGGCAGAGTTACGTAAGCCCTTCAGTGTTCTGTGTTTGTAATTGCCGTGAGAGGGCAGGCAGTGTGGCGCTCCCAGCCCCTTATCAGGCCCAGCACATCGCCTGGTGGTCTGTGCCGAAGGTCTAGCAGCCTCCACCACCGGTGCTTTGCGATGACATCATTGTGCCGCCTCATGCCGCTGCCATTCGGCCTGAATGCAGCTCCGGCAGGGAACAACGGGCTATGGCGCGTTCACAGGGGACTGGGGAGGTGTCTTCCTGGCATTCCCTCTCCCTGCTCTCACTACGTGTGAGCTACCCAGCTGTCATGCGTTTATATTCCACCCTAAACTCTCGCGGCAAATGGGCCGCGTGTCTCCCTACTGCAAGGATAGTAAATTAGCTGGCAGGTGGGTGAAATTTTTTTTTTATGAAGTTTGAGCCTCAAAGGGACTAATAGACATCACCTCAGAAAATGAAGAAATTATAAATGATAGAGTTAGATCAGTCAGCTGTCCAGAGACAACAGCAGTTATCTACACATCCTGGATTTTATTCACTATAAATAAGTCTTTTGGGAAAAACAAAACCACTGCCCACCATTATCCATTATCTCTAAGTCACCAACATCAGGAAGTTGGGTAAGTTTTGCATGACGGGTAAGTAGAGTAACGATGACACCAAAATACCAGAAGACAGACATTCTTCCTAGACCAAGAAACATTACACATCCATTCTACTTCCAGCGCTTCTACAAAAAGACAAGAACAGAGGTCTGGAGATTTGTGTCTCCCAGCTGAGCATGAATGGAAGACCCCACATTGGTCTGGATGTAAGCCAAGGCTTTGCCAGGCAAGTGGGCAGGCAGGAGGTACAGGGGTCGTAGTGAATGTGGAGCTCCAGCGTCTCATCGAGAGCAGCGGGGTTCACCTTGAGTTAAAGAGAAAACAATGCCCCCAAGTCCACGACGATCTCATGGCCGTTACTGGAACAATAAACAGGATATTACGCACCGGCAAGCTGCATCCCTTATTTTGGAAAAAAAAAACACACACAAAATGTGACAAGGATGAACTTGCGCATAGACGCAGATAAAAGCCAATATGAACGTCTCAACTCGATGCCCTGGTAAATATGGGTTGTACTGCTGTCCAAAGGCGTCAGTTAGGGGACAATGTTTCTTTTACCATGTTTGAAAAACCAACTGGTTAGTAACATTTTTCAAAGCCTATTTTTCTGCTTTCAAATCAGGGAAACAAAGAGGCTGGAAGTGTAAACTAACTTACACGGCAGTTAACTTTAATCTGAATACGGATGAAGGGATTCAAAAGGGACTGCGAAGTGTCAAAGCTTTAATCTCACAAAAAATGGCAATCAGTTAATTAGCTGGTGACCTGCAGTATCTAATACAAAAAAGAAAAAATCCAGGAACCACTGACACGGAACTACAACAGAGGCCAGTCTGGAAGGAGAGAGTCGCTGAATCTAAAATATTCGTGCAGGAATAGGGGAAGAAATCGCTCAGCAAGAGGAATAAATAAATATCGGAGACCTTAGTTCATTGGTCCAGGACTCGCAACATGGCATTTTCACTCCCACTAATAAATCACCGGGACCATGTGAGGAAGCAGGGCTTCTGGGAAGATTCTTCGGTTAACAATTGTTTGAAAATGGCCGTTTTTCAGCGATTCTGCTGTTAAGTAAATACAGGCCATAGACAGATTGGGACTTTCATTTACTAGTCAAAACTGTTTAAGCCACGTTGAACACTGGGTGGCTCCTGACTGTGTGGGTGACCATAGGGTGTTGGGTGGCCCACAAAGGGGTGGAAAACCTCTGTATAGATGTAGGCCTGGTGCCTCCCTTTGGCTTTTCGGGACTGAGACGCAAAGTGAAAAGTTTCAATGTGCCGCTCTGCTGATGAGACAGATTCACCATCCCTCACTGTTATGTTTTTATGGCTCAAATGACCCAAGCACCCGGGCTCACTGTTCATGTGTGGAGGTTGCCCACCGAGCAAGAGCAGCACACGGCAGTGGTACAGATTCTCTGTATGTCGATAAGAAGCTGTCAACCTATGGGAGACATTCTCTGCAAAAAAAAACTTAATGAAAATGATACAATTAAAATACAGGCTCCACTTTGCGATTCAGTTTTCAGAGTCTGCGCGCAAAAATTCTGCCAAAATGAAAAAGCACTATTTGCATGCATGACACAGATATGAAACATTAAAAATTACTTTAAAAAGCCTTTTTGTCTTTTCATTTTCCAATTTGAATCTTCATTTTCAAGTTCACAACATGCAAATATGTGACCCATCGCCACGAAATGAGTCTTGTGAGTGCAGTTTTACCAGCGCGACTTAAGACTCATTTCATGGCGACGGGTCACATATATGTTGATTGAAGCGGGGTGGTGGGCGGAGCTATGGGTCACTGCTGCACTTTCTCGATCCGTTGTCCTCGTGTTTCTTGCCCATGGTCACCCATGTCATCTGATCTAATGACAAAGTCACACACGGTTTAAGTTTAGCTACTTATTTGAAGCTTCTGATTCATTTAGCTTCTTATTCGCAGCGTCTTATTTCATGGCTTAAGTTATTCCCAGCTTCCTTACAGGAGATTGTTCAGAGCACCAACTTATTTGTGTATGTATTTCCATTTTTATTTTTTTGAGGAAAATACCTCCCATAGTCAACCAACAACTGGATTCATCACGAAAGGTTCCTTTGTTGATTAAAAATATTATCTTCTGAATATTCCAGTCACAAGTTGCATACATCAGGAAAGTATTTACTCATTATTCTGACTGATAATGAGATGCTAAGTGAAATACTTCCCTCTTTTCTGGTGTTTTCGGTGACCAAATGGGGACAGACCACCTATATCGAGTCTGATTCAATACCAACCTTGAAAGGTAGAGTCCAACAATCAACAGTCTAGCATAAAAAATTTTGCACTGTGGTCAAAATATAAATTGGTCTGGCACCTCCCTCTAAAATGACAAAATTAGAAGTCTGAACCACAAACAGTCTGAGACCGATTGAAAAATAGAAATGCTTTCAATTCGGAAACCAGACCGAGGAAGTGAAAAACCAAGACCAGACTCAAATACTACAACACAGCTCCAAAGGTGCCACTAATACATCATGGCTGACCTAATCCAGGGTTGGGTTCGTCAGGAGGGTAAGCCTGGACAACCTATGTCCTTGATCCAGATCTGACCCCCAAGGAAGGTGACAAGAATCCTAACAAGTTGGTCGGTTAAGTGCACAGGTGAACAAGATTGTTGGACACTACAGTCCATCATGCAGGGCTCCCAAAAAACCTTCACAGATCAGGTAGGGAGGATCTTGCCTGTGCTGCCATGCCGTGACTGGGTACATGCGATCAGACTTTACTGCTGCTCTGCCAGGCAGTTGCTTGTCTCTCGAACTGGTTGTCTTGACAGTGTGGTTTGTGGATTATTGCCGTGCCAAACCATCCACGGTGGTTTTTTTAAAATTATTTTTTCAGTTACAAAAATGTCAGTTTTCCCGATAAAATTGAGTCACCTGAAACTTTAAAGAACAGATTTTCTTTAATGGACATATTTTACAGCCAGTGCTTTTAAAATTGTTTTTAAAACAAAGTTTTTATGTCATGATGTTTAAAAAAGCCTCCCAGTACATTTACACTCCTTATTCTCTGCGAAATGCTTTGCTTGGCACTATAACAAGGTGCTGTAAAATCCTCCCTGGAAACTGATTTTTCCCATAAAAATGGGAGACAGTCCATTAAATCACATACTTTTGGGGGAAGTTGCCTTTAATGGCAGGAGCCACACCTAAATTGGGAGGAATTGTGACAAAGTAGCGAGCGAGTGGCATTAATCTTTGGCAGAATGTCATCTTAAAGCTCACACACATCTTAAAGTGACATCGCCGTGGGAGAATCTACTGATAGGACACGGCAGTGCCCAATGCGTGCAAGAGGCTGGGAAACAAGTCGGCAGTCTCTGGGACAACAATGGGGCAGCAACAATGGCGCTTCCTGGTCCCCCCCACCCCCCATATTCTTGGATCTGTGTAGAGCGGCAATTGAGCTGTGTCCCTCTTAGAGGTGCACTCAACAACCATAAGTCAAGCCTAAAGACAGACAGGGTTAGAACCTAACCCCGATGACCTGGAAGTGTAATTCATACCCCCTGCAATTCTTCAAGTGGACTATAGGGGAGCTGGAGAGCCAATCTCACTGCAGCAGGTGCATTTGCAGTCCTGGCTGGATAGGTGGGCAGGTCACAGGATATCGTTATTCATGTGCAGTAAGGCTTCTGGTTTCAAAGAGACATTTTTCACTGACCTACATTTTCATTTTACTTAAACAGTTCAATCTGTAGACCATGGAACAGCAGGCCATTGGGTCTTATCTATAAATGGATCTGGGAATCATTAGCATGGAACTGAGAAATATTTCCTCATAAAGATGGAAATAGGCATACTTATAAGCACATAAAAGCCAAAATAATTTCCTGTACTCATTTCTCCTAAATATGCTCCCATATAGAATAATGGAAGAGATATCTATGGTCTCTCATGATTAATTGTTTCAGAATTTCCTTCATTTACAACTTAGTTGAGGTTGTAGCAGGGAAAGGGGCAGCCTGGTCCTCGGGGACTCATAGTCAGTGCATATTTTTGCTCCTGCCGAATTCCCTACCAGGGAGTCCATGTTTTTGCTCCCTCCCAGCTCCTGGTAGAGTAAAAATGTGAACCGTCTATGAGTCCCCGCAGACCGGATTGGTAACCACTGCCTTACGGACGTAAGAATTTTGAGTTTTGTTCAACCGATTTTATTATCAATGAAACCCATGAATTTACTGCTAATTTAAAATGAAACTGACGAGTCTCATCACATCTTGCCGGTAAAGTTATCCATCCTTCCACAAAGGAAGCGGGGGCCGCTTGCATTGTTACCAGGGGGCTCGTAGTATGGGGCGGGGCCAGGGATGGTGATGTCATGCTGCCATTCACACGTCCAGTTGTTTCATAAGTTTCCACTAATGACCCCCCCCCCTCCATAGAACTGAAAAGTGAAAAACCACATGCACCCATCAGAAATGGGGGGGGGGGGTTGCATGTCAATGGTAGCTATTAGAGCAGAGCCTCCCCCAGCCTGAAAAGCTGCCCGGACTGCTGAACTCCCGGAGTGCTTTCACTCACGTACAACAAGTGCAGGCCCTCCTGCCAGCTCGTGGAAAGTGCAGGTCCACGGTTTCCGTTCCACTGTGGAGACGCTTTCATAAATCTCTCGTTATCTCGGGGCTGGGGGCACTTTCATCCGGTCCCAGTCTTTTTCTCTCCCCTCCCCCTCGTATTTTTGGAAGTTGAATCACGGACGAATGGATCAGAATTTACCAGAGGCCACAGTGCAGCGAACATGTTAAAATGTTTACATCGTCGACCGTATGTCTTGTCGTCGTTTTAAAGTTCTCTGTCATATTCTCTTAACGAGTCATTTTAGAACAAGGCGTAGTTGTTAATTCCACATGTTCTGAATTAACAGCCATGGACTCACTGTTCTTTTTAATGCCGAGCGATATTGAGGATTTCAGATCTGGTGAAACACTCCAGTTTGGAGTGTCGTAGACCGAAAGAAAAAATAAAACTGTTTATCGGCGGCCATTGGAAGGCTGAAGAGCTGCTGGCACTGAATCTTGCCCCCCCCCCCCCCGCCATGTGGTCCGTCTTGTCTTACACTTTTCCATGTGTCTGTGAAGAAACAACAGGCACAGGTGGGGAGGGGGGTGATAGATTATATACAATGGTCCTGCCAAGCATTTTATTTTCCCCACAATCTGTAAACACGGAGGACAGCACTTCTGGGAAAAAGGTCACGTGCCTCAGACACTAAAGCTCCTTCTTTCACATTTGACCCGATTTTTAAGTGCAGTGCTCTGCTCTTCTGTGAACAACAAATACATGTAGGTTTCTGCATCAATAAGCCCTGCGAAACAGGCTGATATCCACTCACTCTCCGAGTGACCAACTGACCAACCGACCTCCCGCCACCCCCAAGACCGGAAATCTCAGGTATATGCAAACCATTTGTGAGAATTAAGAAGGTGATATCCGGCATATTATGCAAACCTATGAACATGCCTCTTTTATATCTCTCATTTTTATGTACACAATCTCATTATGGTGGGAATCAATACAAAACAGTGGAACAATACTTAAAACAATTCCGAAATGTAATAAATTGTAAAGTTCTGTGTAAAATTATATTGTCAAGGTGTGTATTTATCAAAAAAAAGCAAGTGAAATTTGGTAACTACTGCAGTGCTTGATGGGTATGATCGGAGGCTACTTAAATTTCATCATCCACAACTGCTGCAACTGACATAGGGAGACCCTAGGTGTGGGAGGGGCTTTGAAAGGGGGGGACATGGCCCATTTTTGCCCCAGGACCCAATGTACAGTTGTTCTACCACTACATCGACTCATACACCTTCTGACCATCTATCCTGCTCAGGGTGGAAATAATATTAGCAGTATAAAGACGTTTTCTTGCTCATCCAGTACAGGGGGACTTGGTAGCATTTGACACAATGATACGTGTAGTATATATGCAAAATGATACCGGATATGACATGGAACAGGTTTAATGAGCAAAACTTTACAATGACAACACGAAGGTTGAAATGTATAATTTGCTGTATGTGCCTGGAGGGGTATGACAGACGGGGTGAAATTCATTGTGAACGGGGACCTTTTTAAAGTTAATCAGGGCTCCAGAACCCAGCGAGGTCAGAAGCACGACCGCTGCTTCAAGATAACATCACCTCGAGTATTTTACTGCGAACACTGCCGGAGAGCCGAGAGCTCCCTGGGGAGGAGAACAAGAGGCCAATCATAGGGCCGAGCTGATTGCTCTCTCGAAAATAAGCGGGCCACTTCCCCCTAGAACATGGTTCATAAGCCCAAGGACACATTTTGAATGCAAACAAACCGTGTCTGGTGTAGCGAGAGTGTACTGGCTTGATGTGACATCACAGACACTTCTCACCTGTCTCTACCTCACTCCAAAATGTATCCTTTATAAACATTTACACTCAAAACATTCATTATTGTGCCCTTGCAGCAGCTGTTTCAAGAGAACACTCTTAACCAAAGGTAAACTATAATTATAAAACAACTGTTAACCCTCAGAACAAATGAAACAACCAAGCCCCACTTACACACACACCCGAAGGTCTCTCTCTCAAGTCTTGAACTGAGACCAAAGATTTTGCTTTTGAAATGACTTTTCCAGAAGCCAGATTCCAGAATTTTAGGGATGTTTCTTTGCTTGTCAGATAAACCCATCATTCCCAAACAGACGAGGGACAGCCTCCATCAAGCAGAGCACTTGTCCAGAAATCAAACCCCCCCACTGGGTCACGACCTCTTTTTCCACGGTAAATCAAGCCAGAGGACCCTTCGGAGTCAGTTCGGCAAGAAGCAGGAGCGACTCATGTCACCGCGACAGGGGCGTGGCACCCAGCTGACGTGTGGGGTGGCCTGTCGAGGATGCACTCCAAGGATCACTCTGTAAGCTTCAGTCAGCCCGCATCAAAAGCACCTCATTGGATGGACAGCGGTGCCCGCAGTCATGTGATATGGTTAACACTTCAATCGGACCGATAAGGTCAATAAGTTAATTTCCTCCTACTGGACCTGCATGGATGCAGATCTTCCAGCACTTTTTTGTATGAAGGGGCATTGAGAGGGTGAATCAGTTTCTTGAGAGAATCTGTTCTACGTTCCTTCTGTCATTCAGCCAGCTGTCCATGCCACTGGGGAGTTCAGCGCCTTTCCTCAGCTACAACTGTCTGATCCACATGCGGGCATAGACTAGGTCGTGACTGCAACACGCCATTATTTAGGGGATGGGACACTGCATAAATGGCACCTGTCTGACTGCCAATGGGGGCACTAATGCTGCTACAGCCGATGTTGATGTGGGTCTGCTGATGATGTCAGGTTGTTTGTCCATCATGTGACCGCTTTTTTCTGTAGTGATTCTGATGCTTTTCTGATGTTTCTGATTTCTGAAGCTGAAGCCAGGGGATCGGGCCTGTTCAGGTTCCGGTGAGAAGAAAAACAATCAACGACATGCAGCCCCCAGACAGAATCTGCAGCTGTAACAATTACTATGGTGCAATTGCTGCGTAATTGCAGCCTAATTATAGACGCAATGAGGTCAGTCTATAGAAGGCGTGGTAATTCCTCTGATTTGTTCCATATTTATTCAGTCCATATCTGAAGTGCTTCATCCATCAGGAGTCCCTATGAATGTGAACTTTTTTTTCGGGGGGTGGCCATTGTCGGGGGGAGGACCGGGCTGAGCACTTTTAGCGTCCTGCTTTGGTGTCTACCTCACTCCCAGTATTCCTGTAGGCCTCAACTGTAACAGATTTCTCCTAAAAAAAATTACCGCTTCCATATACTGGGACAGGGTGGGGGACAGGGGATGAGAGGGGCTGACTGTCATACTCACCTTATGACTGATTAGGGCCAGAGGGGACAGGGTGGGGGATGTGACCAGATCTGGCTGAGCCATTGATTTCTATCCATATCTCCAGGTGTGAAAAACATAGCTAACGAGGACCTATTGTGATACTTTTTAAAAACACATATGGGTTATATCCCTGCCAAAGGTAATTAAAAAGTTAGCAAGTTAACAAGGGTTTTGGCTCGGAGCTCACCAGCTGGCAGGCCCGAAAATCCCAGTGTGATTTTCCGATACAGTGAACACAGCATCATTCTTTCTGAATGAATGTGGAATGAATGACAGAATGATCTGCTTCCCTGTTAATTCATGAGAAGACATGTTTTTTAACATGCCATACGTGTACTCCTCTCTATGGTCCTGCCTGTGCTCCATGAGTGCGCTCCTCTTGTTTCTGCCTGTGCTCCATGAGTGCGCTCCTCTCTGTGTTCCTGCTTGTGCTCCATGCGTATGCCCTTGCCTGTGTTCCTGCCTGTGCTCCATGAGTGCGCTCCTCTCTGTTTCTGCCTGTGCTCCATGAGTGCGCTCCTCTCTGTGTTCCTGCCTGTGCTCCATGAGTGCGCTCCTCTCTGTTTCTGCCTGTGCTCCATGAGTGTGCTCCTCTCTGTGTTCCTGTCTGTGCTCCATGAGTGCGCTCCTCTCTGTTTCTGCCTGTGCTCCATGCATATGCGCTCCTCTCTGTGTTCCTCTCTGTGCCCCATGCATGTGCCCTTGCCTGTGTTCCTGCCTGTGTTCCATGAGTGCAATCCTCTCTGTGCTCCTGCCTGTGATCCTCTCTGTGCTCCTGCCTGTGCTCCATGTGTGTGCCCCTGTGTGCTTCCTGCATATGCTCCTGTCTGTGTTCTTGCCTGTGCTCCATTCATGTATTCCTGTCTGTGCTCCTGCCTGTGCTCCTGCCTGTGTGCCATGCAGGTGCTGCGGAATGTACTCTTGCATGTGCTCGATGTACCCAGGCTTGTTCCACGTGACTCCAAATCCAAAACAAGTGGCAGCCATGCCTCATCCATCCAGAATGGCTCTCGCACTAAGGGCTGTCCTTTCTCATATTGTGTGGGCAGATAAATATCTGTTGGGGCACAAAGAAAGAATAGGAAGTATCTTGGTGGTAAAAAGCGTCCAGAGGCATTCAGAGGGGTGGGGGGCGACTGGTCACGCACACAATCCGGGGACCAGTGCCACTGTTGACTCCCCCACGCCAGGCCCTGCGGCTCAGTCCAGTGCAGTCAGTCATTTTCTCCTAATCCCTCCCCCCTCGCTTGCAACCCCCCG
>JAODJX010000027.1:907750-921568 GCA_026776945.1 Isichthys henryi | reverse complement strand
GCCACAATACTGGGAGCATCCTCCCCCAGTAGGTGAAAACCACCATAAAAATTTCTCAAGCGATTGTTTTTGTTTGAACGCAAAACCCAACGGACCGAAGATTCAGACAAATAATAAGCTCCTTTGCCTTGTAAATGCAAGTGAAAATAGTCAGAAATCAGCTCTGTGGTTTGGAGCAGCCTGTGCCGACCACACAGTTTGAAACTGTTCACTTCATCTTTGCCCCTATAAAATGTGCACTGCTTTGCTTGCGATGGGGCTCATTTATTTATGTCTTCGGGCCTGACAGGACTTCGTGTGTACACATGCTATGCGCCTTGTGTTCTGTAGGAGCACCAAGGCGGCAGCTCTCTCCCAGTCCTACATCCGTTGACCCATCTGAGGGCAGCGAAAACACGGGCTCAGGCAAACAGTGCGACGCTCATTATCTGCTTTGACAGTTATGGGGCCATACAGGCATGCTGTACCCTGCCTGAATGCGTCAAGCTTGGACCCACCTCTGTGACAACGCTATGGCAATAGCAGGTGCGTCTGTTCGGCCTGAAGGCTGACACTGAATGATTGCTTTATCATTCTCTCCTGTATTCGGACCAGCTTCATCCTTTAGTAACTAATGGCTAGCACAGGTGTCGGAAACACAGCTAGTATGAAAGAATGCTCTTTAAATGTAACTCATTAAAAAAAAACAAAAACTAGTATTTAGAAACAGGGAGCTAAGTTAATTTTAACTTTGTGACTGAATCAGTTGGTTGTGATGGAGCAAACGTTTACTGTGTTCCGACGTCGGCATCCGTACTGCGAAATGTTTATTCTACCCCCGAAAAGGAATACGGGTTTTTCCGTGAGAACGCAGGTTTCAGAGTGTAAAGTAGGAAGAAGGCCACAAACAACTCGTGACAGTATGTAAACCAGACGGTGGAAATGTCGGCCATCGGTCTTTTTTTTGGGGGGGGTGATTTGTCAGAGGGACCACACAGACGATGCCGCCCTCAAACAGCACCACGAGGACCCTCCAAAGGATACAGGAAATAGCAGGAATGGCTGACTTCATGGAAACAAACTTTAGCACACAGACAGCGATAGAGCCAATTTAAATATAGAGCCCGTATTTAAATATACAGAGTTTTAAATGAGCAGTAAGTGTTTGTGTTTTTGGAAACAAGTTATCATCCGGGCTAGTTTTAATCCATCTATTTTAAGTCCTGAGCCTGTTCCATTTCGTCATCCAGTACATGCTGGTGGTTTGTAATTAATACAGAAACTCGTCAAGTGCGGTATTTTCGCTGATATTTGCTTCATCTAACTTGCATGACATGCAGGTTCATTTAAAACTTTATTTTAAAGGCTTGTTGCGGACTGAGAGCACAAAAAAGCATTTTTATTGTGTATTTTAATAACTGAAGTGGTATTAAGAAAAAAATTGTATTTGCATGTACCCTTGGAATATTTGTTTTAACAAATGTAGTCGCCTTAAAGGCAAGCTGGAGAGACCTTTGCTCCGACGCTGGTCAGCTTTAGGTTACCATCACAACTGAGTCCGTGACATTTAAACATCTGGCTGCCGGACCGATGGTGGGGTGTTGGAGCCTCTCTCTGGGGATCCTGAGGCGAGCTGAAAGGGACAGGCTTGAGCAGGTATGAAGGTACAGACCTGGTTCTTCCACCTAGCTGGAAAAATAGCTACCTGGGTTCTTCTTCATATGTGTTAATATTCAAATATATTCTTATAAATTAAGGGTAGTAGGGGGTCACTTATGGTCAGTGGATTAGGAGAAGGAGGAATAACCTTCTATTTTAGCAATATGAATGTAAAGTAGACAGAGAGGAAGCCAGGTAGATGTATGACTTTCTAAACAACACTTGGGCACCTACTTCCTGCCCAGGAATGATGGGAAATGGAGGAGATTTTGATGAAGCCGGGGGACCTCATGTTTCAGAGAGCCGAAATTCACGCACCTGTCCAGCCAGCACTGCTGCCAGGCGGAGCTGCGCGCGCAGCAGGAAGGCGCAGCCCTCACCGCATGGGGCCGCCAACCTGTCCGTGTTCAACAGGTCGCAGTCCCAGAAGCCTCGTCGTGGGATGATGCCGATCACGCTGCCCTGCTTGCAGAGCTTGAATCTGGGCCATGGAATCTGGAGCTGCAGGGAAACCGAATGGTTCAACCCAAGCCACGGGGAAGCAGGGGCTTAATCGACCAAGTTATTTTTAAGGCATCGGGGAAATAAAGAATGAACAGGACAATTAGGAGACTGTCCCATTAAAAAAGACATGCATCATTCTGGCATCATTATGCAAATGGCAGAAAGTGGCTGCAGGGGGGAAAATAGGGAGGGCAACTCTGCTCGGACAGGGTCTGTTTACACAAAGCCTGTGTGTGAAACTGGAGGCGGTCATGCTATTGTTTGCGTTGGCCAAAGGTAAATAATCCCAGGGGTGGTGCCCGTTACGCCATATTGTTTCGCAGCTGGGTCTTCAGCATGGCTTTCAGCTGTATGAAAGCTAGAAGATGGACGGCGTCGCAAAACCTCTGTTGTGCTGATTTATGATGTGCACTGAAACATGCTCTCATTCACGTTATTGTTGCTGTTATTACTAATCACTCTGGAGCGCCACACTCCTCCGTTGGTAGTTAGCATCAGCGATGTCTGGGTAATGATAGTGCAGCCCCACCCCATGCCTGTCACAGTGATGGTGCGGCCCCGCCCCATGCCTGTCACAGTGGTGGTGCGGCTCCGCCCCATGCCTGTCACAGTGATGGTGCGGCTCCGCCCCATGCCTGTCACAGTGATGGTGCGGCCCCGCCCCATGCCTGTCACAATGATGGTGCGGCCCCGCCCCATGCCTGTCACACTCCGGTCATGTGACCCCCCCCAAATGAACTGCTTCCCCATCCTCTTTGAGTGCACACACCCGCCCCCAACCCCAAGTCTGCCTAAGTTTTGTTAGCCTGGAGTAATCCAGACATGCAGGTTAACCACTCAGATCTCAGTGTCCCAGTGTATTCCATGCTGCCTCTCTTTCAGCTTTCTGCGAGCTCTTAACATCATACGACATGCACATGGTAAGGTCCATTTGCCACTCAGTGACCCAAAGATGGGCTTTTGGTGTGTGTGTGCGTGTGTGTGTGTGTGTGTGTGTGTGTGTGTGTGCGTGTATGAAAACCAGGAAAATAAAAGGATTTTCTGTTCCCATTTTACAGATCCCAACATCCTGACGTTGATTAAAACGGAGAGTTCAACCAAGAGTTCAGAACAAGTCTCTCTGGAGATTTGGCCAGTCGTCCTTGTCCTAGAACCATACGGATGAGCCCTTCGTCCTTGTGCTAGAACCATATGGAGGAGCCCTTCGTCCTTGTGCTAGAACCATACGGATGAGCCCTTCGTCCTTGTGCTAGAACCATATGGAGGAGCCCTTCGTCCTTGTGCTAGAACCATACCAGCTCTCTTCAGACTGCCGGGGAAACCCAGAGGAAGCGCACCTACCGTAGCTGTGCAGAGCCAGGGCAGGAATTGAGCTTCCAGAGAGCAAAGAGCCTCCCGGCCGCTGAATGTGGCTTCGTTTTTCGGCAGCTGCAGATTGTATGTCGAGGAGACTGCAGCCCAGCACATCCGAACCCAGCGGCACTCCTCCCTTATAAAGATGGGGGCCGGTCTTTTTCCCCAAGGAGAAGCCTCAAACGGCAGGCTTTCAAAAAAAACGCTTACAAAATCTACCCCAGGCCTGTCGCTTACGATCAATCGCTCCATGAAACAGGGTGCTGGATCGCAGAAACCAAATCTGTACTAAACAGTATTCATGCATTAAAAAACAGCAAAAAGAAAAGAGAACCACATCAGTCCCAAATATTAAAAACATGCACGGCACTAAGAGTGTCTGTTTTTTATTATTTTTTTGTCTAATAATGGAACTATTTATCTTTGAAAATACTGTGGCTTGATATTTGTTTCCTCATCTTATAATGGTCAAACGTTTAATAATATGTCATAAATTATAGACTGTCTAGAAAATTAGAAAGAAAAATACGAGCCTTTGTCTCTTTTCTCATTATAGGGGGATTGCCTGTTCATGCACAACAATGGGCCCATGCCTTTATTGTAAAGTCATCTATGGGCCTGGGCCTACTCTGTCCCTGGTTTCCAGTGGGCTAGGTTCAGGTACCTGACGGGGAGACCAGAGGAATAGGCCAGCCAGGCTGCAGATAGACGTACACCTCGCCTTAAGTCTGTGCTCCTCTTATTGCCTGCCAGTGAGATCTCACACCCCACAGCACTGCTGCTCTGTTGCATCAGTGGACAATTTCATCCAAAGAGATGCATAGCTTGCTGTTTTAAACACTGTTTATGTATGTATACGTCTGGATGTGCTTTGCTGAAGCACTTCATAGCATGAACATAGATTTAACTGTAATACAGCCCCTCCCGGGCCTCAAACTCATAGCCTCCCGTTTACTTTCCCGAAAGCCGTGTGCCCATTTACCAAGCCTGCTTTCAGCTCTCTGTTAGGACTGAGCAGGAGGGCTCGGTCGTATCTGCCTCTGCAGCAAACGGGATAGCGGCTTGCCGGACACGATTCTGGGATGTTCTGCAAACAGGCCTCTCAGGATGCGAGCAGACAGAGGGCTGTAACTCACAGATAATGGCTAGTTCGAGCCAGGAAACAAAGCAGAACGATGGGGCGAAGAAAGGAACGTTTGTCCAAGGGCCCCGACAGCTGTTCTTTTATGAATCCGCTGCTTCATTTGGCTCTAATCTCCATTTAATGCTAATCTTCCTTCAGACCACGGGAGCGAATCCTGGCAAGTTTATTGCTGGGGGCCGTAGGAGAAGACACCTGTAACTCCGAGGGACACAGATGCAGCCACGCCGAACGCTGAGGTGCAGCCGCTGGAAAAATAAAGTAAATAAATATAAAAATGGATCAGCCATCTGGCCAGGTGAGCTATCAGCCTGTTGTTAATTGCACTGCTGCAGTTCTTCATTTATCTGTGAAAGTTACATGTTCAGATGACTGAGTTTTATAGGTTTAAGATGGAGGTATAGCTTATGAGGCACAGTAGCAAAAATGATTTTATGACATATGACTGTACCTGTAATATTAGTAACAGTGGTTATTTTGATAGAGAGGTGTGACCATAATGCCCCAGAATGATTTTTCTTTTGGGGGTGTGGGGGGGGGGGGGGTATCTCGGCAGTGCCTTCTTCCTGCAGGATCTGAGCGTGGCCCATGAATGGTGGGAACCTACCAAGGGGAGAGCAGGGGGTTGGCTGGCTGGGCGCTTACTCACGCGGCCGGCAAATAAAATAGTCGGAATAGGCCATTGTCTCAGTGCAGGGAGATCACTGCCCCGCGTTACTCTCAGCCTCTCAGTGCCGTGGGTGGCTTGCCGGGGTGTGTGTGTGCGTGTGGGGGGGGGGAGGGAATGAGGTCATGGCTCTGAGAAAGCGCTGTGTTTCAAAGACACCATCGTATCTACACACCAACGTTTCCTGTAGCCCGTTCCCTTGCTAGCGTTCACTGTAAATCAGCTGCGAGGTAGGGGGCGGCCATGTTCGCACCCGGCGTGACCCTGCGTGCTGTTAAATCGCGTCCAGCAGGGCGGCAGGCTGCTCCCTCGCAGCTCGCAGCACTTTGCACGCCTCGCCTTCACAGTCCCCCCGCTATCAGCCTGATGACAGTGCGGTAAAGTCCTGCGTGGGATCTCTGCGTCTGCCAGACGCATGCCGCTACGACTTTGATGTTCCCGCCGAAATAAAAACAGCTTATCACTTATTACCCCATATTGGTTAAAGCCACAACAAGCAGAAATTCATATGGACGATGGTGGAAAAAGATAGAAAACAGGATAAATAGAACTAAAATAGCATGAATCATATTTTTTATTACGCACTGTGACTGTAAGAGGCGTAAAGTTTGTCGAATCTTTGAGATTTACGGACGCCTGCACGAAGGATAAAAGGAAGTTATATGTCTTTATGCTTTCTGCCACTGTATGGACAGAGTTTGTTTTTAGTTTATTACATTAGAATCAGCATGGGTTGAGGGTGGGGCTGCGGGGTGGGTAGCAGGTGGAGTCCTTTTTATCAATTTTGATCTAAACAGCTGCTGTCAGAAGTGTATTGACAACACACCATGGCTCTTGGCCTACTGAAGGTACTGATATGGCAACAGCACACATGGTACAACAGGTAATGGGCGCTAACCCTGTTCCCATTTGGGGAACAGGGGCCCTGGACGTTCACCCACTATATGTAACCGGATTGCTCTTTTGTAAATGGGAGCATTGTTTGCTTGGATTATGCTTAAATTTTTAAAAGTTATTCATATATAATATAATATAATTATTAATATATAATGAATTTGGTTTATGTTCTTAAAGAAAACACCGCTTAAATAACCCTGTAGAAAACAACAGAGCAGATTGTGTGCTGAAGTTGTAATACAACCCCGCTATGTTTTGGAGACAAAAACGCTGTTTAATGACGTGTCAGTCACGCTATCCATAAATGAATTGAGTGTCATGTGGGCTGCCTCAAAGGGGAGACAGATATTTCGATTTGAGCCTTTATGCGCCGTGAAATGGGAGATATGTCAATTTTATCGGGATATCTGCGCTTGGCTCCCCGGGGCTCCGGCGCGTGGCATCCCCCATTCAGCGTACCAGCACGCGTCTGTCTCGCGTCAATAAGAAAGGGCTGGATGCGCAGATGCCCGCAACAGTTTGCAGATCGCCTCTCCTTCTGCTCGTGCTCCTGATATAATTGATCATGTTTCTGCTGATACATACATCAAAGCTTTTCTGAGCAGTTGATGTATCGTCGCCGTTCCACTTATTTCCGCCGCCGTCATCCATTGACATTCTACTCCATGTTCTGTCACTCAGAAGAGCGTAGCTGTAAATGAACAGATTCATAAGCGTCGTTTAATTCGGCGTTAATTCGTTCATTTAAAATCGTGAGTGAACTCACATCACAGAACTTCTGTTCTGACGGCACTCTTCATTGGTCCTTCATAACGTATCAATAAATATAAATAAAATATTTATAAAATGACAGGCACAAGCAACATATGTTAAGTAGCCTATTAACAGTAAAAAGTTCAAATGTCTTTTTTTTCATCTCTTACTAAAGCGAACAAAAATTGCAAATTTAAAACTCGCATGAACCAAAAGATACATAATTCCGTTTAGAAAAAAAAATGTATTGTCTGTTTCTTTCAGGTCTTCAATACACATAATGATTATCAGTTTTAAACAAAACATCACGATAAAATAAACACTCGCCGATTAATTAAAATACCCAGGTTTGGAGCATCTGCAAGGAATGTTCCCTAATTAAGAGGGTTGTCGCGGGACGTAGTGCCCTAGCGCGCAGTTTTTCGCCAGATGGTGGGTAGGGAAAATCCACGTGCGAAAAACAGTAAAACAACACAACCGGTCAAAAAATCAAAACCAACAGGCTAATATTACCAGTAAATGGTATACAGCTTTTTATATGCAAAATTAAATTACCCCCAGTCCCATGTGTCAGTTAGGTTTAACGTTTTATCAGCAATTTCGTCTCGCACAGATCTAACACATAAGACTGTATCTATGCTTTAAGAGAAATAACATATTAAAAGTAACCATAAAATATAATGTATAAAATTAAACAGGAAAATCATAAACAATGTGTTTTTTTTAAATATGGAACCCTCACCTAAATGTTTCTGTTTATTCCACTATAGATAAAAATGAACCAGTACATGACTGAGGACTATAATTTCAAATTGCTATGGTTAAAACAATATTTTCATTACAAAATATAAAATCCAGATACGCAAACGAAATAATGGAGTCTAAAAAATGAAACAAGCACAAATGGGTCTCTAAAAAAGAAAATTAACCCAAAACAAGTCATCTCTTAAACAAATAGTTTCAACACAAATTAAAACGGATAGTTGAATTAATTTAAAATGGCACTGTATCATAATGATATAACACCTCGTGTATTATTATGAAAATATATAGGGATCCCAATCGTGAAAATAAGTTTGACCGTACTTTATACGATTGTGATTAAGTATTAGATCTATAGATGCATGGAAAAGTGAGATTTTATGTGAACTGATTCCTTTTCGATGCCCTGTCTCCCAAACAGTGATTGCTAATTCAGACTGAAGAAGCGGTAAAACTAAAATACTTTTTCTACAAATGTTAAGCAATAATACGAATTTAACATGTGATTTTGAAAACTTCGATAACTGCAATAACCACGTGTCAGAGATCTGATTTTGTGCGGCTTCCTTCAGATTTTCTGTAAGCATGCATGCACATCCAGGCTTTATGATGCTACGGAAGCATAACTCTGACGGGGGCTCATTATCATACAGCTGAGCGGTTATCTCCACCATCGCTTTTACAATCTTAAATAAAAAGTCACATGAAAGCCGGTTCTGTGTTCGACTTTAATGAGGGGCACGCGACCCAACAATAAGAGGCAAGGTGCAATCACTTGGGCTCGCGACGCAGCCGGTCGCTCGCCAACCTCAGAAATACGGGCGTGCAATTTCAAAACGGGGGGAAAATATTTACCTTGCACCTGAAATTTAGCAGCACCAATACCCACGCCTTGCACGAAAGGTAATTTGTCAGGGTGCCCTGCTGATTCTGTTTATAGTAAGATTTCTTTCAAGTTTTAATAATAATGATAAGATTAATTTGTTATTATAGGTGTTATTTGCAATGGCGTTTTAAAGCATTTTTCTTTGGAAAACGATTTTCTTGTATACCAGCCTTTAATTGAATTGTATTTGTAAAGAAAGAGTAGAATTCAAAACAGTATGCTTAGTTCCGAAAAAATGTATTGCGTAATAAATCATTTATTCAAGTACCCCAATGTCCTCATTCTAAATCCGCCAAACAAAACAATGTCTTATGAAAAAATCTATGAAATATGAATTTGTACGCTGAGAAAATTAGCTTCAAATAATATAATATAAATCTGGAAAGATGGACTGTAGCGCTAATTAAATTTGCCACTTCTCAATGTCTTTGCGTCTCGCTGGTTGCCATTTGAGACATATGATTTTACGCCTGTTATCCCGCGTTACAAGCATAACATTAAATAAGTTGGTAAAAAAAATAAAATATGCTCAGTTAATTGATACAAAAAAAAAATCTATACGTTCTGCTCCCTGGCGTAAACGCTCAAAATATATCAACAGATGCTGGGCTTTTTGATAATCGGTCTGTCTCCTTTGGTGGTCAGCGTTGCGGTGGGGTATTAAATCTGGATATGAGTGTTGTTGGAAATGGTGGTGGAGGGGGGAGGGTGGTGGATGGAGAGTGGGCGGTGTTTACTGATGGACAGTTTATATAATGAGCTGCAGCAGGATCAAGTATATAAACTGAAGGAGGCGGACAGCAGTCTTCATTTAGGAATAGTAAGCCCTGGCGGTAGGTCACCGTCTCTACTGCACGATACTGTCGCTTCAAGACGTGTGTCTTTTTCAAAAACAGAACACAAGGCAGACTAGGACGCGCCACGAAACCAAATAACACGGTGGACTGTATAGAAGGTGAAGCCAAGCAGGAGACGCACGGGGCCAAACTGTGGATACTGATCTTTATAATATACCGTTGGATAACCAGGAATTTTAAGACCTACGTCTGGAGTGTTTGGAGTCTCTGCAACGGGGGGGATCTTGTGCTGATCTTCAAGAAGGATATATATTTTCTTTTTTTTTTAACCGTTTTACGTTCCACCGTAACTCTTTGGAATAGGAGACTTGTGACGGGAAAGCGGCATTTTGAGGAGACGAGTGGCTGCCCAGGAGAAACAGAAAGGATGGCAGCTCTGTTCACCTTTACATTCGCACTTAGCTTAACGATTTCAACGCAGGTAAACGGTTATGCTGTGTGCTGTTCATGCATGGATCCGGGGAAGCTTTCAGTTATTTAACAATGTAAATGTCTAGATTGTCGTTCAGAAATTATGTGTCATGCAGTATTTCAAATATTTCTGTATTTTAAAGGTCTGGGGATCCGGAATATTTGAGCTCGACCTGCACGATTTCAAGAATAATAATGGACTGCTAGTAAATGGGACAGCGTGCAAACCAGACTGCAGGACTTTTTTCCGAATTTGCTTGAAAAACTACCAAACGGTGGTGTCTCCAGGTGACTGTATCTTCGGCAGCGTCATTACTCCCGTCCTGGGGACAAACTCGTTTAGCGTCAGGCAAAGCAGCTTCAACAAACCCATTCGAATGCCGTTCAACTTTGGATGGCCGGTAAGATGCTTTTTGCAAAAACATGCATTGAATTCAGAGCTGACTTAATATAGAAATTTAAAGCACCTGTTTTCTTCTGTAAATACACATGTTAATGTTAGCAATGTCTTAACGCTGCTGAATAAAGAACGTATTATTTGACTAAGCGGAATGAATTGCATGGCAGCGAAGAATATTAAATCTGAAATTGTACCATAATATTTTAGGATATTTGTACTGATACCAATTGTGGTTTTGAAGTTTTTTACATTTGTAGTCATACGAATAATTTATGTTATGTCCGTAGGGGTCATTTTCTTTAATTATTGAAGCCTGGTATTCTCCCTCCGCGGATCTACCTGCAGGTGAGTAAGTCCCTATTTCACCACCAGAGGGAGACATGTCTCCCTGTTCCCACTCACAGCAATTTACAAATTGTGTGTTTATGTGTGAACAAATGTTTATTTTACAAACATACTCTCTAATAGTAACTTTATGTTAGAGTATTTTTCACTATAATTTATTGTAATTGTGCACGTATCCAAATACAAGGTATGCTTGGTTTTGTTACGTGCTACAAAACAATTTTTTCATTCTTTTACACCAACACAATTGCGCTTCCTCTGAGTTATTTTTGGCGTGGGAACGAGTGCTGGTCTTCGGTGAGAATATTTAAACCTTGCCAAAACCTTCTGACTGCCTTTTCCTGTATTTTACACCTTTTTCTGTTCCGCCCTTTGGAAGGGGAATAATAGCTTGAGAATGTTTTGCTGACACGAGGGAAGAGGAAATTTCATTCGTAGTACTCTGCACTTGAAAGGCTTACCCGCTTTTGATAACACACGACGAAAACCGCTGTTCAACCGAGTTACCATCTGTTATTTAAATATTAGCAAGAACAAAGTAAAGCCTCTCCCAGTGCCTTTTATGTAACGTTGATAGAAAATACGTCGTTTTGATCAAATTCCTATTTTATTTGGACAGCTTTTCATGGTGGTTTTGCTTCCCCCTCTCTTGTTCCTTGCAGACACAAACAACCCCGAATTATTGATTAGCTCTTTTGCCATCCAAAAAAAGTTGGAAGTAGGGGATGAGTGGTCTCCTGATGTACAGAACTTCAAGCAGACGGAGCTAAGGTATTCTTACCGGTTCATCTGCAATGAAAATTACTACGGCGAAAGTTGTTCCAAAAAATGCGCGCCCAGGGACGACCATTTTGGCCACTACACCTGCGACCCTGATGGGCAAATATCCTGTCTCCCTGGCTGGAAGGGAGAATACTGCGAACAACGTAAGCAATCGGAGAAAATGATCTACTGGCCTGAAAACTTGGGTTTGCTTTAAAAAAAACTACGTTTCTTTTAATTGCTGAATTGAACAGTGTTGTATTTTTGCCCTTGGTTACGCATCTCAGTGGTGTTAATTTGTAACAGATCTCTTTAATGTGTAAACCCTGCATCTGCACGGTGCAAGTAACTCTGCTGGCTTAGCTGACACAGATGTTGATGCAGAATTGTGTTAAAAAAGAAAGCAAGGTGAAGTGCGACCGCTATTCATATACGAGCACAGCAGAAAGTGTATCATATCTAGACAAATTATTTAAGCTGGACAGTCTTGTGCCATAAGAAACTATGGATATGCTTTTCCATAAAACGATACAATTACCTAAAATACAGTATAAGATCAGTCTCAGGTGGTATGGAATACATTACGCTACAATATGCATTAAATTAGATCCATTTTGTAAACAGAAATGAAGGGCAATATGTTGAAATGCCAACAACCGCAACCACGTGTTATATGTCGCCTTTCTTCCAAAACAATCGGGCAGTAAACCTCCCAAATGCTGAACGCAGACAGGCGCATCTTCGTGGTAGGTGCACGGCCACGAGCGCTCGTGCGAGCGGCGCCGCCCCTTCGCGTTAATTAGGAATCGCGTGCCGGGGAGCCACCCGGGCGCAGCCGCGCGTCTGGTTTCTCCCTCGCTGCCTGGGCGCGTGCCGGCCAGCCTAATCCCACACCGGCGTCCCCATGGGGGAGGGCGGCACGCGGCGGGTTAATCGCGGCGTCATTGTCTCCCGTGCGCCACTCAATCGCGCTCCCCATTGTGATGTCACTGCGCGGTAGCAGCTGCAAACACGACAATGGAGGCAGCTGTCCGCGCCTGACAGCGAGCATCTGCTTCAGCCTCGCCAGCCGTTAACCCGCACAAATCAATGTCCCATCAAACACAAGGTCTTAACAGAGAGAGAGCCAGTGCAGAAGAGAATCGTCCCTAATCGCCCCATAAAATATTTGTATAGAATTTTTAGTGTGTACAAATATAATCTAAGCAAACCTTTATGTGTGGGAGTCCCTATCAATATCTATATTAAATATGAAAATGTGTGTTTGCAAGCCAAATTGATGACTCGTTATCTCTCTGTGTTGCAGCGATCTGTCTGGAGGGATGTAGCAAAGGGAAGGGCAACTGCTCCAAGCCAGGGGAGTGCGTGTAAGTGCATGGGAGGGGAACTAACGATGTCTACAGCTTTCATTTTCACTGGAGCTAATTAAGGGGAAATGACGACCCACTTCTCTGGGTGTGGATTGTACAGATTTCACAGTCTGGTCATTACCTATCCAGTTTATTTCATAATACCATGTATTCAAAGTTATGTTTATGTTAGAGGATAAACTCTGTGAAAATATAACCTGTGTGCTGCTTCAGAGTTTCAAATATGCCCGTTACCAGTGTATAATGTAGACAATGGTTTCAAATGAGACAAGGGCTCATAATTGGGCTGTCAGACCAGCACCTGCCAGTTTCTACACCTGTGTCGGGGGGAGGGGGGGGCACAGTGTGTTTGTAGATAGAGGTGTGGGTGGTGTCTGTTAACTTGGGGGGAGGGGGCGGGCTTCCTGAAGGAGGGGTCTCTTGGTAAACAGGCAGCATTCTGCTTTACCCTTACAGGTGCAGGGATGGTTGGCAGGGAGCATTCTGCGATGAGTGTAAGCCATACCCAGCCTGCAAGCACGGAACCTGCCAACTGCCGAACCAGTGCAACTGCGAGGAGGGCTGGGGCGGACTCTTCTGTGACCAGGGTGAGGCACTATTCCAGTCTCACAGAGAGCTGTGTTTTAGCAGTCGGCGATACACAGCTGCGAGTGATTAGGGCGACAAATTGCCTGTTGGCTGACGCATCCCGCCTGTGCCCACACAGATCTGAACTATTGCACCCACCACAAGCCGTGCCGGAATGGGGCAACTTGCATGAACACGGGCCAGGGAAGCTACACCTGTACCTGCCAGCCGGGCTTCACTGGGGTGAACTGCGAGCTGGAGGTCAAGGAATGTGACAGCCAGCCCTGTCGCAACGGAGGGAGGTGCATGGTAAGGCCCCCTTTTTCCCACGATGCCTGTGCGAGCGCCATTTCCTGTTTTTGTTTTTCGATACTCTGTGCAAGACCTTTTCAGCCATTGTGAAGAAACGTAGGTCGGTTGACTTCTTTGGGGGCGGCGGGGGGGGGGGGGGGGGGGGGGGGGGGGGGGGGGGGGGGGGGGGGGGGGGGGGGGGGGGGGGGGGGGG
>JAODJX010000027.1:871125-886394 GCA_026776945.1 Isichthys henryi | reverse complement strand
GAACATTTTAAACCAGCCCACACGGGGTTTTAAAAAAACAATTTTTAAAACGGCCCCCCCCCCCCCCCGCCACCCCCCAGCAATCCATCAGTCACAAAGTGTATTTTTCTTCATTGCTGTTATTTTGGCCTCTGGGCACCCCTAACCATCTCCCAGTTTTCCCACACCATGCAGCGCTGAGCAGGAAAAAGCCCCCCCATTGCCCCAGGGATAAATGGTCATGCAAACAACGTTACAGTTTTTTTTTTTGGATTGCTTTGGCACATTTCATGAAACATACTTAACATTCTCCAGGCTATAAGAGCATTTCACAAAACCGTTCATGCATGTAGCACAACACTATGGTTTAGCTGATTCATGTCTTAAAAGCAAATAATTCCACCAATGAATTATTCAGTGCCACCAAAATGAAAAGTACAACCAGCATCGTTTTAACCACGAGAGTCAAAATGTTCCGATATATTGTCAGTATGTCAGTGTAATTATGCTCCTGAGCTCGCAAAATTCTGAATGATAGTCGGTTCCCACTTTCACATTGCCACTGACTGATCATTTGTCATTAGCAAACTGATACTTCTTCATGTCAAAGACTAGTTTCAACACCGCAAGGCTCTATATTACAGTATGTCAAGTTCACTGGCAAGAGAAAGCTCTCCCTTCTTCTCAAGACACAGTGCAATAGCAAACAAAGAGTCACACAGCACCGTATGACACAAAAGCAGCAAAATGGGAATACAAGAACAACAAAATCAGGTACCGTGGGAACCAAAAACACAATTGAGAAAACTGAGAAAACTGCAATACGACAATCATGTGTATACTGTGTGTTTACATGTGTATAATGGGTGTAACATTTTACCATAGGATGCCAGTGGTACTGAACTATTTGCATATGTGAACTAAAACATTTGGAAATTTGTGTGAAATGGGAATTGATCCTCTGCTGTGCAGAAGTGACACTATGGTGCGGGGATTACATTTGTTGTTTTGCAAATGTTAATGGTTTTGCACGTGGTGACTAACACAATGATGCTATACATGTGCAGTCTTGGGTGTAAAATTATTGCAGCGGGAAACCGCATAATCTACTTTGACTATCATGGTCAAACAACTGAAATGTTGGTCAGATCATGATAATTGTACAAAACCCTTTGCATATACGTAGCAAAATATCCGGAAATTTGTGTCAGACAATGAGAAACGATGTTCAGCCGTGCAGAAGTCACGTCATGGTGTGGGAATCACGCTTGCTGTTTAGGAAATATTAATTGCCTCTTGATAAATGATCTGAAGCAACCGTGAAAAACTGTAAAATCTAAGACAGGTTCGAAAATACAAGGGAGACATGGCATGGATCACAGATGAAGACAGAATGTGTCAGCGGTCCTAGAATAGATGGTTTCATGAAGGTAGAGAGGGACTCTGTGACTGGATGTGGAGGGACAGCTTGTTCCACCATTGATTGTAGCTTTGATTATTCCCTTGTCCTTTGCTTTGTTCCTCGTATGTTTCTTTTGTGGTTCTTTTTAGTTATTTCTTCCGTTTTTGGTCCTTTTTATTTTGTGCTTTATCCTTTTATGTTCAGTTTTGTTAATAAACCCCTTTTTCTTAGAGCCACTCTGTAAGTCATCCCTCTTTTCCATCCCTGTGCCGTGGGCCAATATTGTGGGCCGGATGATGGACACAGACCACAGTTGTATGCTGGTGCCTCAGGTGACCATGAGCCCTGGGCTTTCTCCATCTGCCACTTCAATATCCATGGCCTGTTACAAGATGTGTTCCAGTACCGAGGCCTGGCAGATGGGGCCTGGTCCAGCTCAGCCCAGTAGAGACTGTCCTGTCCATCCACCATAATGTTCCTCCTGCTATTATGAGTGACTACATGCCAAACACAGAACATCTCTCAGCTGTGCACAGCTATACCCTCCACGGGCTTCACGGTGTGACATGTCCTTACAGAGTATTACCTCTATTACTGTCAATTCTGTGTTTCCCATAACTCCTAATGTATATTTAAATGTGGCTTATTAATCCTGGCAGTGTGACTGAAAGTGATATACTCTTCCTCACATGTTGGGAGCTCACTGCCATTCCTCTGGGCTGCGCTGGGTCTGTGGTGGACCAGCTGATCTTCGAGTTGTCGGTCTCAGGAAGAACGATAAGATGTTTGTCACGTGAATCGAGCAGAAGGGTATAGGGCCATAGGTGACTGTCTGGGTCAGACATAGTATAAACACAGACCTGATAAATGGGCGAAGTAGACAACCAGGATTTACAGACTGAGCTGTTCCACCAAACTCCCAGACTCTCTGGCAAACGATAAACAGCATACCTCACCAATTCAGCCCAATGCAATTTGAGATATATATTTATATATTATTCCTCCATGACTTAAATGATTGAAATTGCACATGACAACCACTGAGGAAGACTTAGGGAGGTGAAAGTTTTCCAAATAAGTGCCCTAAATTGCTGTAAGTGTGAACTGAAGTCCTCGCAGTGCAATTTCTGGGATATTTATCAATGTCCTGGAAACTCTGCTAGCCAAGACTGGGATTTCACCACCAGACTCTTGAGCTCTGAATGCCTGGGTGGCAGGTCCAGGTCCGGGCAGACGTGGCCTTCCTGCGGAGCACAGAGATGGGTTGCGGGAGCATCTCCAGATGTGACTGGTCCCTACAGACATCGTTAACCCCCAGCTTCAGGGTTATCTTCCTTCTGGCATGAATGTTGTGACATTTTTGGGCACTGGATGCAGGGAGAGCCACAGTCCACCTTTCACTGAAGGGACTGTAGGTTATATATAAACTTTGTGCCTTCCAGTAGTTTCTGCATCAGTGAGTCTTTGCAATGGAATCTTCTATGAGTAATAAGCCGTGGGATCCCTCTTCTCCCCAGTTTTAAATTGACCGTTTCTCAACTTGCTTATGAAAGGAAAGGCTTGAAACGGTTTTCTCAATGTTTTACTAAACGTTATACCAATTTGTTCAAATGTTGCTTGACATTCTGCTTGTGCAAATTAAAGTCTTTTTCATTGGCTGGAGCTTTTAATAACAAACCTTTCGTCCTTCTGCTGACACATGTAACATTCTGGAAAACAGGGCAGCTCCTGAGAAGATCCTGAGAGGGGAGTTTGGGCTCCATGTTGTCCAAAGCTGATACAGACCCCGTTATCGTAGGCGCTGGTGTTGCTGAGAAGTATTTCAGGCGACCCCTATAACTCTCCTTCCAAAACAACTTTCCAGAATAGCCTAGTCAGTCAAAGATCTCTCGCAATCCTCTGCTAGAGCTTTTGCTGACTTTTCTCTCACTCCCACATACCGCAAAAGACTTTCTCAGTTTTACCTGGAACTGACATTCTTTCCAAACGCTCAAAGTTAAAAGGTCATCATTGCTAGAAATAGCAGTGGTGATGGCTGTTGATTGGCTCTAGACTCTCTCGAAATGGAGTTTCAGAGAGGAGCTGTGTGATCTTCCAGATAGCGGCCTCAGCTATTGCTCATGTGGGTGTGCTGCATATCACAGCGTGCTTTCCCTCTGGGCCAGTAGAGCGGCGCTGTTGACTGCCGTATGAATAAGATAGGAGGATAATACGGATACATACAGTAGCAGTCAAACGTTTGGCCACATGAACCAAGAGAAAGGTTTATTTACACTATTTTCTACATTTTACAATAATTAGTAAGACATTAAAATGATAAAATAACATAAATTACGCATTGACCAAAAAAGTATTAAAAAAAAAAAAAACCTGCTCTGAAGGTTGGGACTCAGAATGTTGTTGGTTCAAATCCCACCACTGGACCCTAGGCACTTATCCTCAATTGCTCCAAGAACTGACTCTGTTTTCTCCTTTATGCCAGTTTCCCATTCTTGTGAGATACTTTTCCAGCTGTCCTAAAGGAGTCCTCTCACATATGCTGAGCTCTCATTGGCCATTTTTCCTTCACTCTCCTCCGAAACCATTTCTACTGTCTTTAGGTCAGATGGGCAGGTCATGTGATGTGACGCCATCACTCTCCTTCTTAAGCGGTTTGTATGTGCCCAAGAACACTGAATTTCGGTTTAATTTCAGGTCTGACCATACTCTTGAACACCGAATCACTGCCTCGTGGGTGGGGAACAACAGTTTCATACAATCAAATGCTAAACATAAGCACTACAAGAGGTTTTCTTTGAGAAAAAGTAAACTATCCAGGTTTTAATCATCTTCTGAAGTGGATTTGGCGGGGATTCTAATTCTAAAGCTACCAGACATTTTTAGAGTATTTATGCAAAGTCCAAGCCTGTCTGCGGTAATTCATGGTGAAGCATGAAAACTATGTAATGGAACCATGACGAACTTTTGAAAACACGTATCGTATTTCTCAGTTCTGCAGGTGATCCTAGCTACCTTCTAGGTCCGTTCTACCAGTGTATTTCAGTTTATTTATCAGACGCTTTTGTCCAAAGCGATACGCAAGTGAGACAAACAGCACGTCATAAACTAATGGCTGCTGATGAATCAACTAGGCATAAGTGTGGCTAGGCTGAGCTTCCAATGAACGCCCAGGGGTCAAAGTGGGCCGGAATGATCCAGAACGGCATTCTGGGACCTTTGGCTAATAAATAAATAAAGCTGATTGGCCGTTTCAAACCTAATAATGCCAAGCCAGTTTATTTTTCATGTGTTGCGACCTGGCATTCCTTCCAGCTGACGCCAGGCCCGGCTTCACTCTCAACACACGTAATTTTTTGGTTCAATCCCTTCCCTCAGTGGGTTTATACGTGCAGGTAAACCATACTAGGTAGCCACAGGAGGCGAACTAGCGTAAAAGAAGTTGCCTTTTTAATTAAGTAGTAGGTGATTTCAAAAGAGCTTAACAAATACCACCAAACAAGCGATTTTATGTGCAACTCGACTATCAGTTTTGTTAGCTATCGGTACGGTAGCTGAAACTTTCGTTTGCGCTTTGACTAGCTTAGCTAGTGTGATGTTAGGTTTCACTCAGAAGCGGAGCTAAATTCTTCGGAAAACTCGCAACGTGGATGAGTGAAAACAGAGACTCTTTAAGCAGCCTAATTGCCTCTATTCATCACGTGGCCCCTTCCCTGATTTAATCACACTAGTTACATCCTCTCATTTTCTGATTGGTAGCCTGGTCACCCAACATGGAAGTAAACAGTATTTCAACATGGCAGATATAAAGATCTTCTCGTGAGGCTTCAAATGACTATACCCCTGTTGCTGACCTGTATGGCGTTAAATAGCATGTCCTACAGTGTGACCGCTGCATTCACATAAAAAGAAACTAATCAGGGTGTTAATGTGTGCATGCCTGATCTAGGCTAATAGCCACGTCATATATGGTTTTTCATGTTTCAGTGTATATGGAAAGACTATTGTAAATGACGTGAGCCCTATGAATACCCAGCTACAAGCGCACAGCAACTGTATCGGTATCTGTTCAACCGGCAAAATTATTTGTCACTATATCTGTATTCAGATACTAGAAGAAATGGGTGCGGTCCCATTAAAATGGTATTGTCTAACCTAATATTCATTAGCAGTGCAATTGTTGTGCTCTAACTAAACTAAGTTTTAGGAATTGTTTGACTCCAAGCCCCGCCCCCACTCCTTTTATCCGAGGGACACGAATAATGAAATTCTGAAAAGTTCAAACAATCAAACGCAAAACTTTGAATAGAAAAAATTCTGGTTTAGAATTTAGTGATCATTGTTGACACACCACAGAGAAATGTGTCATCTGCATTTAACCCATATGTGACATCGTGACATAGCAGGGGGCAGCTAGTTCAGTGCCCAGGGACCAGTGCTTGGGGACGGTACCTAGCTCAGGGAACCTCAGTGGTGCCTGGGATTCGAACCAGCAATCTTTCACTTACAAGCACACTTCCCTAATCATTAAGACACCACAGCCCACACTTCTACCTGTTTATAGAAACACTGTGTACATTGCATTATCTGTGCATTTCCAAATAATGTATTCGTTATAGTAATGTATGCATAATTACAAGTGTACGTAGTATAGTAACATTCGGGAACCCTGAGAGACATCAGATTAGTAGGGGAATTCGTGGAACAGATTGAGTCTTGAGAGGCAGTTCTTGAAGGTGGAGAGGGAATCTGATGACTGGATGAGATTCAGCTGATTCCACCACTGGGCAACCACACGGGAGAATGGTCTGCAGTGACCCTTCTCACATGCTGGAGGGAGCTCTAAGCTGTGTTGGTTTGTGGACCGTGGGGAGTGATGGGGCAAAGAGAGATGAGTGCCTGTCCACTGATGGAACTGAAAGACAGCATCAAGAACTTGAGCTAGATACTAGAGCGGGTATAGGGAGCCAATGGAGAGAGAGAAGGAGAAGAGTAACATGTCAGCGTTCGGGCTGATTTTCATATAGCAAATTATAAATAAAATCCTGATCTCAAGTTGTGAAACGACTAGCCCATCTGTGGATATTTAAGCCGGTTTTATGGATGTGGCTGTTGATTGGTTACTGCGTTCCCACGCTGATATGAATAAGTCAGCCCTAGGCTGTATCCTGTCACTTGTCATACTCCATTCTGAGGCCTTAGTGACAGAACCACTACTGACCAATCGCCACACTGGTATGGGACAATAGACAGGAAGTTGAGATTTCCCTTCTCTTTTCACTCTGTGGCGGCTGAGCGATTGAGGGTTAGTTATATGGGGAGAAAAAGCCAGCTGGCCTTTCGATGCTAAGCGCAAGGCTAAGGTGAGTCATACAGGTGAAAGGAGACGCGTTCTCATTGGGACTGTCTATCTCTGCTCAGATCCACAGAATGTCTCACATTACATAAACATATGGCAGGTGTGCCTTTGTTTATGCCTCACCACCATGTAATACAGGGACCCAAACGGACTTCTGACTCCCTGTAGGGAAAACCACAACCTGGACCATCAGAGAGAGACAGAGGAACGCACAGAGGAGTGCTGGTGGTCCCGACTTCAGCTGATGTTGGCTACTCTCGTTTTAATGTGAAGACCCAGTCTCCCGTGGGGCCCGTGGGGAACGTGAGCGCAACAAAGGAACGTGGAGATGTCAACGGAAGCCACGTGTCTGTCGGCGAGTATGTATGCACACATACATATGCCCACAAAAACGGAAAATCACGCTCACACTTCCATCTTGGTGTTCATGTGCTGCTGTCTTCATCCTCAGCCTTATTTCCATTATTCCCACTCTTAAAATATCACACCTCCTTCACGGGGCGGCTAAGTTCACTAACCCCACAAATGTCATGCCTGGAATTACAGCTCCCTCCGAATTATTGATCTTTCCATCACAAATTTAGACTCTCTGATCTCCTTCCGACCAAAACACCCAAAGGGATTTTAAAATGACGAACATGGAATAGCTGAGAGTACTGTCGCTATAATAGCTACCACTACGCCCCGCCCTTTGGCAGTCTGCTGTGGAGGAGGTGTGCAGGAGCTGCTCGAGCTACTCTTCTGCTGGCCCAGGTTAATCCACACATGGCCTCCCCCTCTGCTCTTTGTCTCACCCATCCTTGACTTCCCTTCTCTCACACACACGCCTCTCTCTGCCGCTCTTTAAATCCCCTCTTTCTACTTACATCCCTAAAGCCTCGGGCCTCACCCCACCCCACTTACACACACTTGCAAGCCCCTCCCACACACCTGTCTAGCGAGCCCCTTTTTCACTGCAGCTGAGACCCCCCCTAATTACCCATAATGCATCCCAGCCTATGTGTGCAGACAGAAACGTCCTGTAAAGTGGGAAGACCCCGAACGACAGGCTTTCTGCTCACAGGAAGCCAAATCGGCATCTCCAAAGTGGCTTGGTTACAGACCGCATGCATATAGGAGGGGGACCTCTAGCACGTTTAAATCTGCACCATTTTCGTTCAATTGGCACCCCAAGGCCAAGATTCACACACCAAGCCAGAGGCTTCATGTCCATTAATCCACGGCATTTGATGCAAATGGTAATTAAGAAGATGAGTAACGTGCTAAGTGTACATGGTTCCTCACTCCTCTCTGGCAACATAATTAGCTTGTGGGTCTGACCACGGTGGCCTGGCATAGCCGGTGACACCTAGTGGTGAAGCTGAGGTGGACAGATCTCTCGAATCAGCAGTGTTGGGAATAACGCTGAGGTCAGCATGCTTTTAGTGTCTTGCGGGAAGAAAGACTAGAGCAGGGAGAGAAGGGGGGGGGGAAAGCGCTTAGGTAAAATACAGCAAAGACAAACTCAGACAGAGCAGTAATGGCAGGTATGGCTGTTAAAACTTTGAAAACTTGAAGGATGTCTCACCTCTTAAACATGTATGATGTCCTGCCATTCACGAGTGGAACTATGTTAGGAATGGTCCTAACCAGAGATTAGCGCTAGCTAGTGCTGCCCAATCAGGGAATCCCAACTGCTCACTCTGTCTGAAACACCAATGACATGCATTTAGATTGTCCAATCAGAGAACGGCACCTGGCAATCTGACCCACCTGTGAAAGGTGCTGTCAAAAGAGCATTTGTGCATGATCTCAGTCAAAATCCGTTAATCAAATACTATCGGTAGCCCTCAGTTGGATTAACAATAACTCGACGATGCCTGGTTGTGTTTTAATTTGTAGACGTCAGCTCAGTAATCCCTAAACCAGCTAGAAAATATCTGCGACAGTTATTTAATGAGGTTAATGAGGTTTCAGTAGCTGCTTCTCGCAGTGACTCACTAAGGTGTGAGAAGCCCGGCACCATGTTGCGTGGTGGTAAAGCAGGTGGAGATCTCGGGTCAGCCGGGAGCCTCAGTACCATCTGGGGCCAGCTGGTCTGTCATGTGGCTAGCAACTTGGGGGGGCAGCTGTGAGGGTCTGGCTGGGGGGGGGTGACCGTGGCACGCCCTGTCCACGCAGCACGGCTGCATAGCACACGAAATAGCAGCTTATAGGGCGATATTCACACAGTCTGCTGCAATTTCAGAGCAAGGGTTGTGAGCACGAGGCGAAGTCGATGAGTCTGGATTCAGACAGCCCCTCCCTCCATGCTCAGAGATGGTGTATAGTAATCGATAATGATGGCCCCTTACATTGAATGTGATATATGTCATACATACCACATGCTATATACCAGGAGCACTCAATTCATTTTCCCTGAGGTACAAATTTCATCAGCTGCACAAAGCCAAGGCCCAGGGCAGAGAGACTCCCCTGGAGCAGGGGGTGGTGGTAGGTAGTGTTGGGGAGGTTACTTATAAAAGGAATCCATTACAGACAGAGGTGGAAAATTCAGGTCCAGAAAGTACAAATCCAGACCAATGTTTTGTTTCAACCAACCAGCTGAGTACTCTGTGACTGTGACTCTTTCTACTCAATTGGTTGGTCGAAACAAAACCTCGTTCTGGATTTGTACCTTCCGGACCTGAACTTTCCACCTCTGTCTGTAATGGATTACTTTTGTGAGGGGGGGGGGGCGGCTGGGATGAGTCGCATGGCCCAATTTACGTGAGTTTAGGTTCAGATGTGTTTGAGTGTCCCTGTTTTATACTATATTTCTTCAGTCCGCCCCATTTGCACCAGCACATTTTGCAGCACAGTTAGGCGCTGGTTCAACCCAGAGGTGAAGAGGTCGACTTTTACAGCCTGGTGATGGCAGGGAGACAAGCACAGTGTCTTCAAGGAGGCGCCAGGGTGCGTGTGGCAGAGGCGGTGAGAATTCACCAGAAAAAAAATTATAAAACGATCGGCCTCCCACCTGCATGCTAAAGCGCACCCGGGCTGAACCCTGACCTCCGACCCAGCGGGGTCTCGGGCGTGGCTGAGGGGCTGGTCGCCCAACAAGTTAAAGAGTGACTCATTAGAGCCGTAACGACCACTGGGCGGCTAAGTGCCCGGTTTGCCACTTCAGATGGGGGCGACCCCAAGGTCATGGCGTACTGTGGAGCAGCTGACCCAAGCTGTTTGTGGAGGGGCCGCCAGGCATGTTGTAACCTGAACCCCCACCCCCACACAGATACACACTGGGAATTCAGACCCCGGCTCGAGTTGCTGTACACGTGCCTTGAAGCACAGCACTTGAAGCTTGCTCTGCCAGACAGCAAGAAAAAGTGTGTGTCCTTCAACCTCAAAGAGAATTATGGGAAAAAGTATTTTCCAAACCTCAGGCTTTTCCATCAAAGATGCCTGACTGCTACAGCGTCAAGGAGCTTGTATGTGTTGGAGGGAATGAATGCGTCCCAGTCTGGATTTTGTAAAGTGGCTTAGTGTGGGGGCAGTGGGTAGAACAACACAAGACCACAACAATTACAAATCACTGTACTAATAGTTGACTTCCTGTCATTTTGGGGGGAGAAAATGCTGTAAGGCACAAATGCTCACACCAAAATGCAGCCAACCATCAGCTAATTTAATTGTCATTGTTGACACATCACAGCACACAGTGCACAACAACGGAATGTGTCCTCTGCATTTAATCCATATGTGACAATGTGACATATCAGGGGGCAGCTAATGCAGCACCCCGGGTGTTTGGGGGCGGTACCTTGCTCAGGGTATCTCAGTGGTGCCTTTGCTGGTCGGGGATTCAGACCTGCAATCTTTCAATTACAAGTGCGCGTCCGTAACCATAATGACATATCTGACCGCATGGTCACTTGCTTATGGAGCGTTTGGCGAGTGCTGTGCAGGAAGCGACTGCTCTGACCCCGCCCTTTCTCGAGTGAGGCCTGAGTGTCTCCTAGACTGCCTGACGGGCTCGGCCCCAATAAAACCGCTGCATGGCGTTTCCCGGTAACGCAGCCACATTTAGGGCCAGGGAACCCAAATCTGTCAGGCTGGACCAGCCCAAACCAGAGCCCCCTTGACTCCACTCCAGCAGATCCCCTAATCCAATCTCTCTGCTCCAGATCGGGGTCCTGACTGTGGTGGGCCGGGGGGGGGCACAGTTGACCCATTTATCAGTCCCTGCTAATTACCACTGGCTCACTGCTGGGCCATGGCGCCTTCAATGCTGCCCCCCCCACCCCAACACGCACACCCCCTTATTTCATGTTGGTAATTCAATTGGGAGTCATACACTGCTGTGGCCAGGGGTTCAGGGGTACGTCAGGTCCTACTGGGAAATAGCCCAGGCGCATAGCAAACAGTGCCCTTGGGGGGAAGGGGGGCGGCGTGTAAGGGTTTAAATCCCAGTTCAGCAGCTATCGACCTGTCTGGAGCAGATGCACCTCTCATGATTCATTAATTATCTAATTGATTGGATCCTTCACCATATACTGTGGTGTTTCAGGTTTAGATGATGCTTGTATTAGTGTTAAAACATGAATTAATATCTGTGCAAATGTCTGGCCCAGCGGTAACATCTGCAGGCCTGCATGACACCGCCATCCGTATGGGTCCCCTGAAAACCCATTTGTTTGTGGTTCCCTTATAGAGCCTGCCACACCCCCACCCCGTTTCATGCCAGCGGTGCTCAGGATGTGGGCCTTCCTGCAGGCAGCTCTGCCCCTGGCCCCGCACGCACAAGGTTTAACCCCTACCATGCCGTACTATAGGCTGGCCTTATAGTACCTTTGGCACACACAGGAGATTCACATTTCAGTAGATTTACATTTCAGCATATCTACATTTCAGGTTATTCACATTTCAGTAGATTTACATTTCAGCATATCTACATTTCAGCATATTCACATTTCAGCATATGTACATTTCAGCATATTCACGTTTCAGTAGATTTACATTTCAGCATATCTACATTTCAGTAGATTTACATTTCAGCATACTCACATTTCAGCATATCTACATTTCAGCATATTCACATTTCAGTAGATTTACATTTCAGCATATCTACATTTCAGCATATTCATATTTCAGTAGATTTACATTTTCAGTAATGTCGTTTACTTCTGGGCAAAGGCCTTAATACAAATATCGTACTTTACTGTACTCCATTCCACTTTACCTCGTTTTTAAGGATTTGAACATTAAAATAAGTTAAAATAAGACCTCGAACCACTGCTGTCAACTCATTGAAATGCTAGTCAGCTGACGCACAGCCTGACTTTGTACTTTCCTTTTTCAGATTTACTCCAGATAAAAGCAGGTACTTCTGCACAGTGCTGCCCTCCCTCATGCTAGTGCCGAAAGGGGGAGGGAAACTTTACTCACAAATGGTGCCCCAGGATATGTGGACATTATAGGCTGCTGCAGTTTCTGGACGAGTCCTCAGACCCACTCTGATGTGACCAAACAGCTAACAGTGTCCTCCGCACCACGCATTAAAATCGGGACTGGCCAGTGTCCCTTTCACCATAAGTGATAGAGTAGGCAGAACGATGGGTTAAGATTCAAACTGCAACAGCTCCCCCTGTTGGTCGGTTTCGGGAAGGAAATATCAAGGACGACAGAGAGGGAGGCAGCCCAGAGCAGAAATGTGTGGGTTTCACAGCTGACCCAGCGCTCTGTTGTCTTGACTGTAACGATTATGATTCGAAGGTGTCAGGGTTCGCTCGAGGGAGAGGAAGCGACAGTTTTCCAGATATGGTGTGCAGAATATGCCATGGCAAATCCAGGGGGGGGGGGGGGGTGAGAATTCATGGGTACGGCTCGCAAAATCCATTACGACTGTCACCAGCTGCCCAGCCACTTGGAATATGCGCCCATCTTCAGACCGACAGATATTTGGAATGTACAGCAACCCATATAACAAGATGTATACAAATACCATATTTAAAAAAAAGCTTTGAAATGGTGTGAGTAGATATATATAAAGTATATATGTCCTCATGTGAATATTGAACAGATAACAGCAAACAGGCATGTAACCTCTGCGTAACAGTAATTGGAACCGGTTTCACAGCGGTTTCATGCCTCAAAAATTTGAAGGACGGCCTGAGAGGGCAGCTTGAGCCAGATTTCCCAACTTGAAGCCGCAGGCTGCAGGCCTCCTCACGATAAAGATGTCCCAGACAGACGCAAACTGTAAACAATTATGTACCCGACTTGTTTTGCTAATATCAAAAGGCTGGGGATGCTTCCTGCTATTTTACTGGAGTGCATTTTTCTTTCAAAGAACAGGAAGGTGGAGCGACGGTTTCCCACAGGCTGAGAGAGGCGGGCGGATCTGAAAGCCTACGTGGACCCCTTCTCTCGCACTGGGAGCATGGCGTGGATGAAAAGCACCATTTGCCAAACTTACTGTTAGAAATGCAAAGGGCTTCGCTTGAGTCTGCATTTGCCTTTGGTTTCAGTCATGCTGCTGTTGACAAGCAGTTAGTTGCTTTTTACAATAAAGTTTCCCATTGAGGGAAGCCTAGACGATCAAACTAGATTGCAAATAAAAGTGACAGGAATTGTGGAATCATGCCTGTATTTGCTGATTGTCATGTCATCAGCATCACTGACTCGCTGATAAATCTAATTCATCTCACACCTTCCCCTTGCGTTTGCTTTCATCGAGTTTGTATTTGAGTACAATCCCAGGTGGTATAATAATAATAATAATAATAATAATAATAATAGCTTTATTTACGTAGAATCTTACTTACATAAGAATGCAGCTCAAAGTGCAAATAACAAATAATAAAAACAAAATGAATAAAAACTAAATAAAAACAAAGTAGAAACAAGGTAAATAATTATAAAATTAGAACCCATTAGAAAACATTAAGAAATCATATTAATATACAGTAAAAAATAAAAAAAAGTTTTAGTGCACAATTTCTTTCATTTTTAAAACTATTTTAATATTAACTGCTTTTGTACAAATAACTTTTGTATATTAACACTCATGCAACAAGTGAGTCAATGAACCATCTGCTCCACTTGGGACGACAGCAGCCCGTTATGACGTCATTTCCTTCCCAGTACATCTTCTCCGGGGGTGTATCCCGAGTCTGTGTGTGTGAGGCCCCTCCTCGATGATCCTATTCAAACACTCCTGCTGCTCTTATGGATCCACGCTCCTCCACGACGGCTTCCCTGTTCATACAGCCTGCCAACTCCTTTCTCACCGCTTGTTTTTTACTGTGAACCAACAAATATTTTTTGAAGCCGTTACCAGCCTTCCTGGGCTGGGCTGGGCTGGACAATAGTCCTACAGGAGATAAGACTGGTATGGTGGCCGCTCTGGAAATCCCAGGCCTGTCCTCGAGCAACCTTGTAGCTTACTGTGCCTCACCCTGGCAGCTCTGAATGCGAAACTGCTTTACACGTTTGTTTTGTTTTGTTTGTTTTAAATCAGATCTAAGGATTTGTTTCATTCTGGAGGCTCTCCCCGGAGTTTAGAGGCAGGAAGTGGCCTCAGAAGCCGCAGTGAGCTGGGGAATAAGAAATACAGATGCAAGGAATTTCTTTACAGTATGTAGTCCTGGCACAGTAGGATAGCCCCCCCGCATGACCCCTAAATGAGTTCTCCCATGAGCCTTCAGCTTCCATCAAGTTGGACTTCCGTCCTTATCTTCTCTCAAGAGCAGCTGGCACCTCAGAATCAAGGACTGTTTCCGTGGCTACCCCAGCCCAAGATACCCCCCCCCCCCCAAAAAAAGGCTGTTCTTAAAGACTTAAAGAACAGGAGTTGTGGGAACTGATAAACCTATCAAATAAAGAAGAGACCACACCCTCCGGTCTGGGTTCTGCACAGCGATTAGCTGATAGGCATCTTTGAGTATAGCCCTGAGGGCCCAGCCAACATTGCAAGATTCCGCTTTGCATCAGGGGAAAATTCGAGCTGGGAGAAGTTGGGCAGCACAAAAGCACCGTGCAGGGGGTCATGCGGCCGCTCATTCGGGACCCTGAGGCAGTCGCAACGACAGCTTCTTCTACCATGATACTGAAACTGAAATTGTTCATAACTCTAGGGTCAGGTATTCCTTGCAAACGTTGCTTTCAAAAGCAACAGCGTGAAGGAAAACGTGAGATATTCTGAAAATATAACAAACCAGCATGGATTCTTCAGACCCTTTAGAAATCCCGCAAGGTAGCTTCTGCCGCCATGCAACAATCTGCTAAGCTGCCATGGAAATGAAAGCGAGTGTTTGGTCATATTGGCCTGTAATTTGTTGTTCTTCTCTGTATGTAAGCGCCGCCAATCTGAGTGCTGTTTCTGTCAGCTCACGCCACGCTAGTGACAGATTTGCTGAAGCAGTTACTTTCACATTTTGCTTTCCTCCCCCTGCCAGCTGGCAAGCCGCTCCAGAGCATCCATTGCTATGCCGGGCGCGGGGGGGGGGGGGGGGGGGGGGGGGGGGGGGGGGGGGGGGGGGGGGGGGGGGGCGGGGGGGGGGGGGGGGG
>JAODJX010000027.1:829266-869712 GCA_026776945.1 Isichthys henryi | reverse complement strand
ATGCTTGTACGGTTCCAGCTGACTTGCACTTGTTTTGGAAGTGCAGGGTTGACCCGATCCGTCAATGTCACGCTCTACTCTGCGTTTCCCGAGTCGGTGGGCCAGAGGATTTGTTCAGATTCCATGTTTCCAAAACCGTGGCCTGCCAAGAGAAACAGGGCTGACTCAAAACTGACTTGATGCCTCTAGATTCCAGCTGGCCACTTCCTGCAACAATTAATAAAATCAGACACCACTTCGTTACGGGAATACAATTGCTGCTTGTCTCATTCTGCTTTTGTTCTCCTGAAGGAAAAAAAAAGACAGTTTTACAATCAAGGAGCAATTGCTCAACCCCAGTCGATTCTCTGATGTTTATATTTGATTTTTATCTGCTGCCCAAAAAACTTATGCATCCTTAGGCTGGAAAGGCACATCTTTCATCCATCCATTTTCTGAAACCACTTAATGCTAACTGGGGTCGCGGGGGGGACCGGAAGCTATCCCAGGAACAACGGGCAAAGGCGGGACCCAACCCAGGGCAGTCACCAATACATTGCAGGGCGGACACACTCATACAACTACAGAATCAATTAAGACTCACTAATCAACCTATCCCGCTCGCTTTTGGACCGTGGGAGAAAATCGGAGTCTCCGGCAAAAATAGGGAGAGAGTGCAAACTCCACACAGAAAGGACCTGGGACCAAAGGCACGCAGGACTGTCTTGCTACAAGGCAGGAGTGCTAACCACTGCACCACCACACCACCCATGGAAAAGTGTGTTTAGGATTTTTCTTTTCCCTTTCCCAGAATGCACTAGGGGATTGCCCTCGTTTATTGTGCTGGCACTGAAGTGCGAAGTCCATTTCACAGGGACCACGTCTTAGGGGAAACCAAAATGACAAACTTTGAAGACTACAGTTGGGACAAGTGAATAGTCGCTAATACCAATCATAACTACTATCATTGTATTCACCGAGAATTTACTAAAGTGCTTCTCATAATCTTGTGACATTCAGGTCCGCTGTTAAGGGAATTTGATTTGCGTAATTGGAATAGAAATGACAGTACATCAGTTGGGCTTTTCGCTGAGTAAAGTCAACAACACCCTTTGAAAGAATCCCTCACGGGGCAGCCGCACCGAAGCGAATCATAAGAAAAGCTTGGAAGAAAGGAAACTAAACAAACAATGAATATGTGGGGGCAGGAGATAAGGAGGGCCTCTTTCCAGCTTTGTGTGCTGTTTGTTTGAGTACAGCTGGAGCTCGCTGTAGGGGTCTTTCACACCAGCCCCCCCATGAGATGCATGAAGCGAGAGCCCAGCCACCAAACAGGGGGCACATGTTTACCAGATAAGAACAACGTCATTGTTATAACTCCTCTAAAGCCCCCCAATCTTGCTCACACGCGAGGTCTGCCTACCGATTCCCTCTCTCCTCACCCAGTAATGGGCAGTCTTAAAAATCCACCTGTCTCTATGGAAACTGTGGGTGGGGCATTGCTTTGTTTGGCCCCGCCTCCAAACAAGAGTCTATCCTAATGGTTCTCCATCACTCCTTGACAAAAGCAGGTCCAATGCTAAGCCACCCAGTAGCATCTCACCATTCCCAAAATGGAATATCACAGTCTGTTGGCTGGGCACTCTGAGCTCCACATCTATGCCATGCCTTCATAATGACAGCACAAAAACATTAAGGTAGCTGGTTACCCAAGGCCGCATGGTGGAGGTAGCCTAATCCAATGGAGTGTGAGAACATCCGCGTGAAAGAAGCCAAGCAAACCCTATTTGGATGGGCCAGAGGAGAGAGAATCAAGCTGGCTCCACCTAGTGGTGAGGCACCAGTTGTACCTGACCAGAGAGAGAGGCCGCCACCCACTCTGCATTCCTGTCTCTGTGCCAATAAATTACATTAGCAAATCACTTCCCTTGAGCTGCAGGAATCCCAAAATGCAAGAGCCAGAGGGTGCAGTTTGTTTAAAGGAAAAGACATCCAACTATGCATCCCCTAATCCTATCCTATAGTGCCACACACCTGGACACATCGTTAAGACTGAGGTAGCAGGGATATGGCGGATTGGTTGCCGGGTGACTGGAGTAGGCCAGTCTGTCAGCCTGAGGCCGGAAACGAGGGAATCTCAGAGGGAGCTTAACAGTCTGGACCACGGCTGGGGCAGATGCAACTGCACCATACCAAGGAGCTTAGGTCTGGTAGTCGCTCCACTATCAGGCACCAGGGCATTTTCCAACCGGAACGAAAAATACAAATATGACATCTCTGAATAGTGGTGGGAGTGTGGGATCTGAGACTTCAGGAGAGCTCAGAGTGCTTCCAGTATTCCGTAACAATCCTGGAGCCCACATCCACTGAGCAGGACTTGATGAGCCTGTTACAAAGGACAACGGCTTCTCATGAATAACTGTCTTTTCACACGAGAAGAAAGGAAAATCATTCCCAGTATTAAGCCATAAGTTATTAATTCATTCCAAGGATGCCTGTATCTAGAATGACTTGTGGGGCCTTCAGGACAGAAGCACAGGCAATTACAATAAGAAGTACTTATCAAGAAAAAATGCTAGCAGCATTCAGAAGAATTCCTGTGTATATTGTTATGGACTGTATCTGACTCAACATGACTCCAATCACAGATACCTACAGAAACATCTGTTCTGTGGCAAAATTTAATTAGAGCTTAGTTTTCTCTTTGGAGATTCTTAAGAAATATTCTTGCACTCAAAGGTTTGGAGAAGTTCCTGGTGCACTGTTTAGCTTATAGAATCACTTGTTTGAACCTCTGGCCTCTGGCACCCCAAGGTCTAGTGTCAGGTTTCTGCTTTAAAGCATGCTTCTGCAGGACCTGGTAAGTCCCTACAGGCCCTAGGTCCGACAGGAGAGGTGTGTTTGGACAGTTTTTGCTTCCCCACCCTCCGCCCTGCCTTCCTCCACGTAGGATACGCCAGGATGGAGCTAGGAGACGCTGCCTTAAGGGAGAAAATATGACCTGGGGTAATATTTCAGAGACTTTGCAAGAGAAATACATGCTGGCACAGGTGGTGTCCATTATGGTGCAGCTCCACTCACCTGTAAGACTGGACTGAGAAGGCGCAAGCAAAGTGGGGTCACAGAACGGCAGTCAAACATGAGGAACAGCCAACGCAGAAACATCCCGTTATACATGAGTTCCCATGGTTCATTGCTCATCCCCAGAGGTGTCGAAAACCCCAGTTGTGCTGGATATTCTGATACCCCAGTTGAAAGACATGGTGATGGATAATTCATCTTTCCTGTGGAACAGTATCAGGTGTGTGCAGTGCGCAATGAACTATCCAGAAGGCAAAAAGAAGAACAAATTTTAGGTAAAGTCTATAAGGGCAGGATCTCTTGCTGAGCCACAGATAAAATATCTCCAACCAAGCCAGTAGACCAGCTGCAGTTCAAAGCAGGAGGCTTGGACATCTTTTTAGCTTGAAATACGCAAATTTATTGAATACATCAATCATATATTCCTGAAAAAAATCCAGAACCCCAGCCTTTAACATTCATGACTTGGGTCCAATGTCAGGTCCAAATGAGATTTGCATGGCATGTCAGACAAGCTGTCAAAAAGTCATGACCTACTCCACTGGAAACTGAGGCACGTAGATGGAAGCCAAAATAAAGCTGAATAAATAGACGGGTGCCTGCATATGACATTGCACAGTGCACACTGCATTTAATTTCTGCAGTAGAATGTTGACTAGTGTTTGGAGAGCCAGAGATGGAGCACCAGCCAGTCACTAAAATTACAGGGTCCATCTCAAAAAACATACAGTATAGATGATCCTCCAGCTATCAGCGGCTTCTCCTGCACCTCTAACATGAAAATGCGAGAGGAGGGGGGGTTAAACTGGAAGAGGAGTATCAACCTATATCTGCAGAACTTAGACTGTCTAAGTGTGAGGCTCCTTCCCAATTCCCGGGTGAAACACTGATTCATTGTCGGGAAGGGAGTAGGGCAACTGCTGATCTACCCATTAAGAAATGGGAACCATGGATCTCCTCTGTTTTGTGAAGGAGAACAGGGTATGAGCTCTTGGCTGCTGGACTATCTGCGCAATGGTCACTATCCTAGAACTATTTAGCTCCATAGCGCCGCTACTCTGACGCAGCAAGACGAGGTTCATGAGGTTGCCGGTGGGGCTCAGGGAATGCAGTCCGAGCTACTGTAGAAGATGTGGTTCCTGAGCAATCAGTGCAGCAGCAGGATAGGATCCCAGCCTGTGGAGATGGGGTTGGGTGGCTGGGTGGGGGGGGTAATACAGGGAGCCATGTGAGGCTGAGGAATCTTCCCAGGGGCTCTTTGGCTGGGGAAGCTGACCTGGGAAAAGGCTGTATCCTGGCTGGGAGGAGGGGTTGTCCAGAGGGACCGTGGGATACAGCGACCTGCGGCGCTCAGGATCTGTCAAAGCCTGGCATCTCGCTGCTTTATTGTCCTTTTTTTTTCCCCTTCCCTGCAACAAAGACGCAGCTTGGAAACATGTGGCCCATTGTAAACGTAATAAATCTTTCAGGGAGGCAGCGGCATAATTCAAATAGTTCATCTGAGGTTCTGTCATGCAACAGACCAGTCATGTTACAGTGGGACAGAAAAAAAAGGACTGACACATTAGAATGAAACACGCCCAGTCTGCTCGCCAAGCATTTTAATGAGGAAGCACCCCGGCTCTCTCCTGTTACACAAATTTGAAAGCAAAAGTAATACAAGCTCACACATTCATGGACTCATGAATATTAATGAGGGGATGTTCCAAATCTAAGAGCCTCAGTTGGATCTCATTGGACAGCTCATTATCCTTGATTCCCAGTTGCCTGAAGGGTTTTAGGATCAAGCAGAGCCTTGTGAGATACAAACACATGCGAGTTGCTTTCGCGTCTGTCCGACCTTCTCTTGTGAGTTGATGTCAATTTCTTCTGTTTTTTCTTAGCTTCAGAGAAACGGCTGACTGGAGCCCGCATGGTCTACAGCGGCAAGAATAAAGCAAAGGGGTGATATGGAAGACGCTCATGACGCCAGCGGAGCTGTACCCTGTCCACGCAAGCTGAGCCAAGCATGCCGTGGTCAGTCCACTACCTCATGCTGCCATTATTTCTACTTCATTACATTTCATCGCTGGTTTTCAGGGGGGCAGCCTTGCCATTAGCCAATGATATGTTTTTAATCCAAAATGCGTGACAGGGGAAGGATTCCTCAGAGGGCCAATCAGCTTTCAGTTACGTCCCTGAGGAAGAACCATACCCAGTCCTGAGGGTGGGGTATGTTTGTAGCTGGGATTTGGAGACACCTATACTTAATGTGAGTATAGAGCACAGGGGTTGTGATAAAATACAGCAGGGTTTTCATTTGGGGAGGGGAGACACCCCAGGCATTGGGTTCACATACCTCTTCCCATACTGTACCCTAACGTCTACCAGTCCCGAAAACCTTCTGTGTAGCTCCAGAAAGCTCTCACTACAGTGGGGCTTCTCACTCAGTATGGCATGGCCCAGCTATAGTCTGCTTCACCCCATGCTTTGGACGCACTTGAGACACCGAAACCGTAGAAGGTCCATGGAGATGATTCAATGCCTTTAAAGCATAATTCAAACTAATTCCGCCGGATCTCCTGATGTCGCCTAGCCTGGCTCAGGCACTTAACGTGAATAGTTCCTTTAAGACATCCAAATAGACTAAGTGTTTAGACACGTCCATTTGTAAAATGTGCAAAGTAAGATCATCCTCTTAAATAAATGGATTAATAGCGTAGGTAGCTATGAGATCTCTTCAGATATATAGCCGACTCCTACTCAGTGCAAAACACCATAAGTCTACAAATGACATTTCATTCACGGGTCTCTCCCAGGACTACACACTGACCCTCTAGAAGTACTGATGTGCCAGACCACTAACTGAGAGCTGTAGATGACCTCCATAGTCCAATATGGTTGTCCATAGCCTGGGGAGAACACAGCAAAAGAACGACGGAGAATATCGTCTCGTCAGCCTTTACAGCACAGAAAAGCAGTGGGTTACCCCAACATGGTCGGGTCTGTGTGGCAAAGCACTGCAAGAAAGATAAATATTACATTCATCAGTTAGATGTTTGCCAACCAAGAGCCCAAAGGTCATAGTGCTTCCAGGGATCTGTGTTTAATAACCCTTTTTTCTGACTGAAACAGGTGTTGTCAATTACCTTTGCTTACACTAAAACCTCTCAAAGCACTAAGCTGTATTTAAACTACCAAAGAGGGCCATTTCTCAAAAGAACTGCTAGTATTCTCTATAAGCCCATAGAACTGTGAAAAAAAAATTATATCTCTCAAAATAAAGGCCATTTATCTCCTTGATAATGGCAAAAGCTTTACAAATATGCCCTTCTGTGTGCGAAGGGGCCAGGTAGAGAAGGTCTGAGGTGATCTTGGTATCTGTGCGCGACTGAGTCTGTGTGTCATCACTCCTGGATTAATATAATCCCATCCTCTGGGTGGGTGAACAGTGGGAGACAGGAGACATAAAGCTTGTAGTTTGGGTATGGAAAGTGGGGGGTGACCCCAGCAGTGGAACTTACCATCATGTGTGTGTGGGTGGTACACTAACACCCACAAAACTCTCCAGAGGATGGAGGATTTACACAAAGACCACCTTATGGGGGGCATGGTGATGAGTGACTGCAACCTGAAATCGCCTCAGTCGTGATCCAGGTATCAGGGAGATGCTGTTAGACTCCAGGATGGATGGGCCAGGATGGTCATTTTAACCAGATAAGTATTAACTTGAGCATCCATTAACCATATATACTAAAAAAATTCACTTTTTGCTACCAATGAGTTTTTATTGATCATTACCTCTCCCCACATTGTAGTGTCTTGTTTTAATGTCCTTGCTTTAATGTCAATCACTCTTCCTACCCTGTTCCCTCCCACTTATCCAGCTTTATCTACAGCTGATGCGCTGTAATCTTTTTACACCTCATTAAAAGATTTTCGACTGGACAGGCATGTTACTTGAGGTCTGGACTGGCACTGGCCTTAGGTATGAATTGGGGCCAAACCGATCCCGCGGACACAAGACAGAGATGGCCATGCTGCCAGGACGACCTGGGGGCCCAGTGTAGAAGGTATTACTGGGGCACTAAGGCTGACAGACCAGGCTACAGAAATCAGCCAGACGGGACATTACACTGGGCCAGTTAGGTGGCTAAGCAGATTACTCCTGCAAATCCCTGTCAGGATACAAATTCTCTAGGACCAAGGACCGAGCCAGGCAAGGCACAGAAACGACACAATATCTGGAGCATGGGTGTCTGCATGCCGACCAACGCATTTTCCACAGGCAAAATTAAGTAGAATCGATATAAAAATCCCGGAATTTCTGTTACCTCACAGATCTTTGAGGCCAGAGCTAAAACATTGAATCCTTGATAATAGATAATAAGAGCTCTGCTGCCACCTACAGGCCAAATTAAGACCAAATGGGGAACCCTCTAGTAACCTTTTAGTAAAGTTGATATTTATTTGAGGGGTTGGCTCAGTCTGAGGTATGCTTATGTTTGGCCAAGGTGTACCCCTGCATGGTACCCTATGCTGTCCGAGATATGCTACAAGCCACCCCCAAATCTTATCCAAGACAAGCACCTGGAAGATGGTTGTTGAAATACTTAGTAGATTTAGAAGACTTAACGATGGAATAGTACAATAGAATGGTATGATAGTATAAGGGAACAGCAGGGCAGAATACTGCCGTTGACATTAATGATGAGGATTGAATGTCCAACCTCAATACTGCCGTTGACATTAATGATGTGGCTTGGATGTCCAACCTCACAAATCCGCAACAAAAGCTTTAAAGTCATGCTTTCATTTTTACCACTACCTGATTTACTGAATGAAGGTGGTTTTTAAAAGGAAAGAAGTTCCCTCCACAGAAGGGGGAGATTTTGCACGAGTCAAGGTTACTTAGAGTTTGCGTTGCAAATCGAGTGGGATCTCTGTGATATTTGCTGGGGGGCGGAAGCCAAGGAGGTCATCAGAAGGGGTCCCCAGATATCTTTCTGGGAAGGAGGGGACCAGCCAGCAGGTGAGAGAAGGAAAGGGAGCTATGAAGGGCAAACAGGAAAAAGCCCCTACAGCACTGATGCATTTCCTGCAGGTCTTGACAGATAAGCGGTGATGTTTTCTAATTTTACATTCACTCTAAACTTATCTCCTCCTTCCTTAGAAACACTTTGGCTGTCAGGGAAAAGCTTTTACCAACCTCCCAGAAACACACGCATCAAACATTTACATGAAACTGACTGAATCACAACTTTGGCAGACAGGCTGGTCTTCAAATTAAGCACATATTTGGTATGTGCATTGAGAAAGGTCCAAGAGATATATCATTGCCAAACCTTTGTTTTTTGGAATGCGAAAGGCGTTCGATTTGTTTTCTTTTTAATATTTTATTCAGGGAAAAAAAAAATATATATATATATATATATATATATATATATATTTAATTTGTCATCCAACCTTGATAGAAGATAACACGTTTTTTCTCATCTATTGCCTGATCCGCCAGTATCGCAATAAAGGATTTGTGTGGCCCCATTGCCTATGTGTCACACTTTACCCAAGCTGGTCTCATTGTCCTGGATTCCATGTGCTCCCTGGGAAGTCCAGAACTTTGCACCTTCACCTATGGATAGGGTCACGGTCAGTGAGAGGATCAATAAACACATAACCCACTTGAAGGTGTTATCATACTTTTTCCGTCACTTAAGAATCCTGCACATCTATCCTCACAGCGGTTTTTTACCCTCAACTGAAATAACTTAAAAACACAATCATTCTCAGAAAGTTTGACCACTATGACCACAGAGACCACAAAGCTCGATGAGTCATCATAACCTTTGGAGCAGGTCTTGTTTGCCCCGGCAGTGAACAGAAACCAGGGCTCAGAGAGGGACAGCTAATTTAAATCCAATCAGATCGATAAGCACTCTGGGTGAAGGTGGCGATGATTTTTGAAAGGTCCATCACTCTCCTGTCAGCTTGAGAGACCGTGAGCCATCATTTCCCCTAGTGATTCAATTAAAAGAACGTATGAAGGTCTTTGGGTCTTGCACCAGGGGGCGACTCGAGCCCCTGTCAGATGTTACTGCCACGTAATTCCAATTGACTGTACTTGACGCAACGATTTTTAATTAGGGCCATGTGATGCTTCATAAAAACCGTCGAGTTTCTCAAGTGTCAGTTTGTCATTAAGGAAACTCAAGTATCTGTCTGCCCGCTGCCAGCTGGGATTTTAAACATCTGCTGGTTAACCACCCAACATCTTCCTCATCGTCTTCCTCACAAACTTAATGCTCAGTTTGAACACGCTGCCGAAGAAACACAGGGAAAGAGGAAAACCTTGGAAAGAGGAGTTACAAAACCCACAACATATGGGGGAAAAAAGAAGACACCCCAGTGATCCATTAAAACCTGCATCTGATGGGTGTTAGATCTCCACCCATATTCCCAAAGCACCGCATTAATCATCCTGTTTATTTGTAGGACATGTTGTGACCCCATTGATTTCCATCAGTGTCTAACGTTACAGTCCAGCTCTTCTGACTTTTCATTACATTATCTGTGACACAGTACCCGGGCCTGGTTTACAGCATCAGGGGTTCTGCCAGTTAAAAATCAACCCTGGAGCTGCCTGCGCAAACCTCGCATCTGTCAGCCAGCCGCCAACGTGAAAGCAGAGCACTCGTGTGCTTGTGATTAGAGCTGAACATCTCCGAGCTACATCTCAACAATCGGGCGTTGTGGATTTTTGTAGAAACGGTTACGAAACAGTGAATGGGCCTTTGCTGCCGTAAGCCTCCCAACACCATGGTATAGCTGTTCAGAGTTCTTTTGGAGACACATGCGGGACGATCGCAATAAGATATGCAAAACATTTGTGTGAGGTCTGGGCTTCCTGACAGCTCCCTGGGACTTTCCGGGCCAATTTTATCTGATCCATCCCACTGCAAGCTCTAACCCAGCCCGTTTGGGTCTGTCGGGCCTCCTCCGCACTCGCCGACACAGCTGAGATAGGTGACAAGAGCAAAGAGGCACCGACACACGACTGTGAGACAGAGAGTCTGAATCACATCCTAGGATCTGAGACGTGGCCACACCAGATGTCCGTGTCTCATCCTCCTCCGTGCTTTTTTTTCTCCAGAGGAAGTAAATCATTGTCCTCGTGTAACAGATGGATACCTCCCTGGCCCGCCAAAGCCTGTAAACAGTCCAGCCAGCATGTAAATAAATAGTGGCCGTAGCCGTTTTGCAACACCATCTACCCACGGACCTGCTTGGAGGAAACAAACACAGGCCCCTCTGGCCGAGCGGAGCATGGCCATCCCGTGTGAAAGCAAAGAGGCCGAGGGCCAAGCGACAAAACTGACACGTTTTCGGGGGACAGAAACGCGAGAGACCTCAGATGATCCCGTTTGCCTGTCAGATTAGGAAGTAGCACGGAAGAGAATAATTCCGACACAGCAGATCGGCTTGGAGTTCGGGCCTGAGTGAGCGGTTAGGGGTGTCGGGTTTTGGTAGCTGCACCTGACAGCTGAGTAGAGAAACCCCTGGCCAACTGCTGACAGTACCACAATGGTACTTAGAGTGGACAAGGACGATTTACAGCTCACAATCAGGCCCGTCGGGAGGAAACGGCAGGCAGGCAGGCAACCCTGACCCACCGAGAGCGGGATGGATGCTGGATGCACAGATGCTGCCACTGGAACAACACTGCCCCCTGGTGGAAGAGGTGAAAATGAACAGCAGAGGTACACACTCTTCCCAGTTGAAGTTCCTCTAAGTCAGCTGCTGTGGTTCTCTGGTAGAGTAGGGTCCACATTTTAAAGACTTTTTTTTGGAGAAGTGGGAGATGAGTTCCTATCAGGTTAATGATGCAGAGGCGTCCACTGAATTGTAAATCTTTCTCCAAGCCCAATGCGACAGAACGAGTCACATCCCGGTAAGTAGGATTACTCAACATGCCACGGAGATTTTCCTTTTCCGACATCAGTGACATTTTGAGGAAGAATCTAGAAGTTAGCTGAGATAAGGAGATTAAAGGCGTGGCTAAAAGGGTGGTGTAGGAAAGAGGGGTTCCGGTTTATGGGGCACTGGAGGACCTTCTGGAACAGGTGGGAGGGGAACCAGTGTATTGGGGAGGCGTATGTGTAGAGTAGTTGAGGAATGTTTAAATTAGGAACTGGGGGAGCAGAGAGGTTAGTTAAGAATATGGGGGGGGGAGAGGAAAGCCACAAGTAATAATGAATGTAAGCACGGTAAAAGGCCGACCCTTTGCTGTCTGTACTTAAACATGGTTGAGTGAGAATGATGAAGAAGAATAAATATAGACATGGTTACCCGTTGTCCTGTAGGGACCGGATAGGCAAGAAGGGAGGTGGTGTTGCAGTAAATGTAAAAGAACTTGCAGGCAAAGGAACTCACTGACTAAAATGAAAGTAGAAATGGTACGTGGGTAAAACTAGATGCTAAAAACTCAAATGGCCTAATTGTTGCTATTTGTTATAAAGCATCTAATGCAATTGCAGAGGAAAGCAGATATATGGCGATATCAGATTATGAGTAATAAAAATTATGTGGGGATTATGGGTGATTTTAATTTACCTGGGATACAGGGGGACATAGTATCTGGCTCTACTGTAAATAAACTTCAGATGATGGAATTGGTACAGGATTTGTTTTATTACTCAGTTTGATAAAATCCCAATCAAGGGAGAAGCCATTGTCCATCTTGTTTCTCTAATAACCAGAACAGGATTGGAAAATTAAAGGTTTTAGAACCACTTGACAGTAGTGATCATAACATGGTTAATTTTGAGGTAAATTTTAGTGCCCAAAGAGCAAAGTCGAAAACAAAAATATACAGTATTACGAAGGCTAACTGTGATGGTATGAGACTGACACTAGAAACTGTAAACTGGATGGAGTTAAATAATAAAACTGTTGGAGTCATGGGGATTTTTTTAAAAGCAGATTTTACTGCAAGTGCAAGAGGACATCATACCTGCTTCTGTCAAAACTAAGTCTAGGAAACTGCAACAAAGGTGGTTCACTACTGAAATTAAGAATAACATCAGGAGGAAAAGGGATCTGCTCTACAAATGGAAAATAACTAATGATGTCGGGATAAAGCAGGAGTATCTAACCCTACATCCCTAATATTCAAATCATGGTCCTCGAGGTCAGAGTACTGCTGGTTTTCCAGCCTTCCTTTACCTGTGAGGCAGGTGTGAAGCCTCTGACCAATCAGAATCAGTAATTATTAAAGAACTACCTGGGAGTACTGAAAATAAGGTCTGGATTTGAAATCGAGGTCCAGCTTTGAAGTGCCCTGGTCTACAGGTTTAGTTACAAAATAATAAGAGGAATGTCGAAAGGACTGGAGGCTAAGGATGACATTAAAAGTTTCTTCCAAAATTTTAATAATAGAACGCAGCCATCCTCGCTGGCTTCGAACGCTGTAACTCGACATGACAGAAAACGGGGATCCGACTGTGCCGTAAAGTCTTGTACGACAGGCTTTTACGACCTGAGACCGATCAGCCAGTAACGTGGCGGCTTTCCGAGTGCGCGCGCATGCGCAGAACCAATCGTGCAACCGGCTTGCATCGGGCTCTTACAGTGGTTTGTGCTTATTCTGAATCCGATTGCTCGTTTTCGGCTCTGGTTTATCGGCTTTTGCTTTGCCATTGATTTCGGTCGGTTGTCTCTGCATTTGCTTTTCTTGTGTACCGGCCATTTTGCTTGTGTTCCTTATTACGAGGAAGCCTAGCCCTTGGTGTTGACGTTCTGAGTGTGTGTCGTGTATGGTGTATAGAGTGACTGGAGTTTTCTTTGTATATTTGAATATATAGGGAAATGAGAGCGATTGTCTTTTGTTTAGTTTTTCTTTTGTAGATAAGTTAGTTTGGTGCGATAGATTGTTTTGTTGCGTTGGCATGGGTCACTCGAAGTCTGTACATACACTGTGGTGAGCAAACTTGTAAATACACGCTCCATTTATACTACCTGTTTTGTGTACCGTGTTTATTCTGTTCTCACACCACACGTCCACCCATATATCTATTCTGTTACTCCTAATCCCCTAGATCAAGGCCCATAACATTGCAGACTAGACACCAATTATCATCATATGCAGCCACGGAATAACCTCTGATGCTTGCAAAATCGAGTGTGCACTTACACTGGACCGATTTGCAAACCTGCGCACCTCTGATGAATGCAGGGCATTTATTAGCCATATTTACTAGCCATGTGGACCTTTTCGATAGTAAGTACAGGGGTCTGCAATGACATTAATGAAGCTTCCGTTTTATTTCAGTGTAGCATATTTATAACCTTAATATTATTACGTATACCTGTGCTTGTTATACTGTTTCATGTTAGTTTGGCTGCCATTAAAAAAGACCATTAGTGGACTATGTAACGCTACCTTTACGTCAAGATATCTAAGCAACACCTTAAAAACCAAAGACGAGATTTTCTGGAGATGTTCATGACATTATGCTCTAGCTTTAGTTAAAAAGACTCGCCCAATTTCAGTTACTCATGTGACCAGATCAGCATGCCAAGTTTCGTTAAAATCCGTGACAAGGTCCGAAAGTGATGATTTGACATGGAATGACCCAAAATCAATACCCCCCCCCCCCCATTTAAATGTCAAGGTATTTAACTGTAATACTGAGTGAATTGGGACGAAAAGCAACAAGACACAATCATGTGTACACCTCTTGGCAATGTAGATTAATCTGTTTATTCATTCTTATTCATCTTATCTGCAGTGTGTGTTTGGATCCCAACACTTTACTTTCCTGTATGTGACTGAATTTCACCACTAAAGCAGATCTATGCAGATACTTTCCTTGTATCAGAGCAGAGGCAGCAGTCCCGACAGTATACAAACACCACACCTAACACTGCCACTTTTCCTCACACACACGTTTGTATTCCCCTTTGTGGCGATTCTCCATTCATTTCTATGGGAAACCCCGAATCCCAGCAATAACAAAATTCAAGATATTTGACATTGTTCATTTTTTTGATTGTTTATATTACATTTGGTCCCCATTCCTCCGTCATGTGTGGACTCCTGCTGGATCGTTAATTTACAGCTGATGAGACACAAACTTACTGCGGCTGTGGAGAAAAAGGTGCTTTCAGGGCTACAGAATCACGTTTGATTTTTGGTACAAAATTCCAGTTTACAAGATTTATTCAATGTATCACGACCTAGCTGCAAAAAACTGCAAAAGGAATTAAAAACGTGACGTCATACTCGGACGAAAGAAATGTACAGTGCGCACTTATAACAAGAAATATTTTTAGTGAAAGTTTTCTTCCAAAGGCAAACTTGAAACACCTCAAACACCTTTTTTCAAGGGAGGGGGTGTTTAGGTGCTCTTACATACAGAAAACAAGATCCGATCTTTCACCACTTGCAGACTTTAATGGCGTTTTCTCAACCGGAGAGCAGGCAGCTACAAGCACAGAATGACAGTGTGACACGGGGATATCCATTGCTCTACATGATGGCAGTTTGCTGTCACAGAGCGGGGCGGCAGGTCGTCTTGCAGGGGGCAGGGAGCTTTGGTACCGACAACTCCAGTTTGTCTCCGGCACGTGCTTCCCATCACAGCCAGCTGGACATCTCCTCGTCATACTTCTGTGGGTCGATGAAGGGCTTGTCGATAGACTTGATCATCAGTTCACCGCAATACACACACTCGGCGGCTACAATGTCATCGATGTCTGACTTGATCTGGTCGCAGCTCAGCTGCTCCTTGCCTGGTGTCGCTGTGTCCTCCTCCCGGATGCGGTGCCGGGCTTTACTGGGCTGGCTGGCCGCCGCCAATTTCTTCTGCAGCTCATCCAGCTTGGCTTGCTTGTAAGATGACAGGTGGGGCGTCACCTCCTGGCAGAGGCAGTCGTAGTGGAACATGTGGCCACACAGGAAGAGATAGAAGGGCCGGTTGAGCAGGGGGAAGTCGCAGGTGGCACACTTCTCCTGGGACTCCACCACGCCGTACTTGTTCCTCATCTGCTGGATGTCCTCCCGGATGCGGCGGGCACTCTCGGTGGCCTCCTCCATCTCCTGCTTCAGCTCGTCGATGTGCTTGTTGTACTCCTCCAGGGAGCTGCAGATGGCTTCCTTGAAGTGGTCGATGGTGACGAAGTCTGGGAAGAAGGGCAGGATGTCCTCGATCTTCAGCAGGTTGCAGCTGGACAGGCAGTTCATGGCCTTCTTCACGTCCTTCTCCTCCTGCACTACGTGCCGTGCGATCTTCAGCCACAGCTTCTTCCTCAGCTCTTCATCATCCTCGGGCAGGTCTGCGCAGGACTTAGCCAGGTCCACATCGACCTTGAGTGCCAGAGCAGACAAGAATAATTCAGCATCAGCAAAATGCATTAATTTGCTTTCAAAACACTTAAACGCTTTAATAACAATGGTGATGAAGTCGTAATGATTGTCACATTGTTTCTTCATTGTCACCATTCTTTCGTGGTGGTACAATCAAAAAATATTTCACAATTATTTTTTTCCCAAATCAAAAGTTCTAGTATTTAAACGAATATTAAAGTAGCCATTTGGCTGAACAGCATGCAGACCTGTTAGAATCTTATATACCTGGATCATGTCCCCCCTTAGTCTCCTTTGATCAAGACTGAACAGATTCAGCTCAGCTAACCTCTCCTCATAAGACATTCCGCTAGTGTTTTGTAACTTATAAGTTTAAACGTTTCAAACATAGGAATTATACCCAATTTTTTTTTCCAGTACGAGATCATAGGACATGGCCCCTAGTGGCCAAGGGATGGTGGTACGCACCTGCAGAGCCAGGTCGACAGCCTCCTCATACAGCTCCATTATCTTGTACACCAGGACGCACGCCTGGTGGTGCCCATGCTCAGCGCACAGCCGCAGTGCATACTTGAGGTCGTAGTGGACATCCAAGGCGTGAATGCCGGCCTGCTCCAGATACCCCAGTAGCGAACATGGCCTGTACTTCGCATATAGGGACAGAAGATAATTGTGGATGGCCTCATCCTTCACCGCCAGCTCATACACGCAGAATTCCATGTACCGGATGGTCTCGTTGATCTGCTGGGTGCTGCCAATCTGACTGTAGTTGACCAGAGCGGGAATGAGCTTTTTAGGATCCAGCTTCTTGCCCATGCTGATCCAAGCTTCCACCACCCGCGTGGGTATATGTTGCATTAGGACGGGGGAGAACTTGTAGAAAAGCTTCACGTCGCAGTGCTTAGATAGCACCTCCAGGGCGGCGCTGTAGTCATCGTGCTGGCAGTGGTGAGAGATGACCCTCTCGTAGTCCTGCATGATGACGGCGAAGTAGACCATGTCGTCCACGTTGCCGTGGCTGGCCAGCAAGTCGTAGATGGTGCCGCGGTTGTTGTACAAACAGTCCTTGTATTTGGGGTTGGCAATGAAACTGCGGAACTCACTGCGCGTCTCCACGGCCACGTTCTTCTTGGAGTCGTCTGCCTCCAGAACGCCCAGTCGATTCAGGTAAAGCTCCGTCAGCCAGGTGACCAGCAGGGTGACCTGAGTCTTCTCGGCAGGCTTCAGGCTGCCCAGTTTCTTCAGCAGGAACTCTTTCAGAGCCTCCTCTTGGCGCGCCTCTATGAACTTCAGTGCAATCTCCTCAAAGTAGTTCTGGGTCAGGGCGTAGCACTTGGCACTCTCTACATACCGCTTGTTTTTGAAGCAGTGCTCGGCCTCTTTGGCCAGAACGATGTCTAGGCACTCCGGCCGGTCCCGGCAGTACTCCTTAGCCAGGTCGAACTTCTCCATGCTCATGTACATCTGCCAGACGTCCCGAGCTTCCCTCTGGATGTGGTAGCGGAAGACGGCTTTCTCCGTGTAGATCCACACAAGCCCACAGACCGGGTCCTTCAGCATCTTTTTCAAGGCGCCAAATTTCTCCGGGAAGACGTCCTCATAGACCACCTGGCCGTTCAGGGTGCACACCGCCTTTACACGGTCAGAGAAGAGTAGCAGGAAGTGGAACTGTGTCAGGACGATGGAGAGAGGCTTCACTGTGTGCACGCTGTCCACGTACTCCCACACCTGGACATCGCTCAGGAGTGAGTCGGGCCGGACATAATCCAGCTGGCCATACAGGACTCCATTACCCATCATCCATGCAAAGGCCTTGGGGCAGGACCGGAGCTTTGAGGTGTAAAAGGCGATCTCACTATAGCCCATATTCACCGGAAACTCCTGGAAGCTGGGCAGGAGGTCCTGGTTCTGACTGAAGATGGAGCTGAATCCCTGCTGCTCTGAGCCATCCGCGACCTTCCCCACAAACTGGAAGAGGCGCTTTCGTGTCGTGGCGATGATGAAGTACTTGGACTCGAGGCCCCGCTCCACCTCCAGGCAACAGACGGGCGTAGGGTCGCCATCTTCCTCCAGACAGTGGACCTGCCTAAAGTACTGGTCCGGGTTAGTGTTGAACAGGCTGCCCTCTGAGGCAGAGATCTCGGCCTCGAAGATCAGGCCCTGGCTCGTCCCCACCAGCACGGGGCCCGTGGTGCTCTCCGTACCCAAGAGCTTATTCCAGCCCACACTCTCGATCAGGTGTCCCTTCCATCGAGAAAGACCGCGCACTTTCTGGGTGTTCCTGTTCAGGTACAGGCACTCGTTTGTGATTAGGCTGATCACCAGATGGGAACCTGCAGGATGGAGGCGGTAAGACTATGCACAAAACTGTACCAGACTGTAGGGACCCAGGTACAGTCTCCTATTATAGAGTAGTAAGTACGTAAGATAACAGCGTAACATCAGCTGTAAAATCAGCACAACCCCCAGCCACAAAAATATGCTAATCCACACCAAACACATAAAGATCTTTATTCTGGCCCACAAATGCAGTCAGAGTCTGGACTTCCTTGCGACAATGGCGGCGCATTCCTGTGAATTTCCTGCGACAATCCAATCAGAGGTATGCAACAGATGCTGGGCTGTGCACTTAAATGTACAGTAAACGAACCCCCCTCCACATCATCCTATGACAAAAGTTAGCACAGCTTACCCGTGGGATCCAGGAAAAGTTTATAAACGCTGCTTTGATCTTTTCTACCCAATTCAATCTGATTGGGTTGGTCAGGTTTTCCCAGATCGATCCTGCATCAGGGAAAAATATATACTTTATTTACACTGCATCCAAAGCACTTGTTGCTTTCACGGTTTGTTCATTTTAAAACAAATTCAGTAAGTATGCACAACTTAGAAAGTAGCAGTAAACTGGTATGAAAACAGTTCCTTGTTTTGTATTACTGAAGGTTAGGCTGTCAAAGAATGAATTCCAACTTCTTTAAAATATACATTTCAAGAAATAAATATATGACTTATGCGCATTTATGCAGGAAATCTCATCACTGGAAAAACTGACTAATTTGCAATGCAAAGTAAAATCTGAGTTAATCAAATCAGCTAAGTGAATTTTAATCAAAAAGGTTTAAAGTTTCGGGTAATGGGGGTTTACTGCATTCCAATTCAATTCAATCCAATCCAATCCAGCCTACCTTAACAGTGTATCCTTCCCCAGACTCATACATAGTTGATTGTTGCACACAACAAAGTAGTTAATCTTTTCGGGAGGTGAAAAGTCGATCCTTTGCTTGTGGAATATCGGCTTCTCTTCCTCCAGCCGAACATTGACAAATCCTGCCGGAAAAATCCGCCAGTTATTCCTCGCTTCATTCTCATTCATCGTAAACCTATGCGACTTCCCTTCTTATCTCGGCGAGGAGAGCGGCCGTTAAATAGGAGATGGGGGCTGTCTGGTCCTTGTCAGCTGACAGCAGAAATGCTAGGATAGATTGCGGAAGCATGCAATATACTCTGATCGCAGTTACATGACGATTTTACTTGCATTTTGCGGTACACCCATCCTCACATTATCCAGTAAATGTGTCAGATTAAACGAATTTATACAAAAGAACCCCTATTGAGCAGCGATGATGTACCTCCATTCTGCAGGCCTTAAGCTTACCTGAATGAGTTATCCCAATGTTCGAGGCAGAAATTCTATTCTGATGACCCGGGCGACTCATATTTTGCGAGTCTTCATACTCGTCTAGTATCGAAGCCATATATACAGTCGCTAGAGTTTTTTATCAGGGGGAAATGAAACTGCACACCAGTGCGTCAGAAAAGAGCTCCACAGCCAGCTAGCTGTGTAAGGAGAAGCCAGATATCTATAACTCGAGATCTGAAATTAACTGGTGTCGCAAGTACGACGGAAAAATAAAAAATACATAGACCCAGAAGTCACGAAATAAAATACGTATCTGACAAATAAGCGTTTATCTACATGGTTCTAGAGATTGACAGAATTCGCACAAAGTGACAGTGAAAGGACGGTCATGTGATCTGTGGTCACGTGGTTCGCGACCACGTGACGGTGCTATAAGAAAAGAGAAAAAAACAAGTCATTGCGTCCGTCTGCCGCAAGGTGGAGCCGTCTACTAGGTATAAATGACACCGAGAATCTCACAACGTGAAAAGTCGGATTGCAAATTGCAACCGGAATACATGACCGAAACCAATCTTAAAAATAATTTAATTTAGTATAATATTTCATCACTGCAAATAAGAAAACAGATAGGCCCCATGGATTGCACACTCGGTGTGGTTAATCTACATGAATAAATACAAAATGAGGTAGACTTTTCATTTATGTATTCATTATGTTGGTAAAATCATTGGACATTTATGACTTTATTTTTATTCCAAGGAGGAGAGAAAGTCCAGTGAAGCTTTGTCGGCCTGTGTCACTTCACTAAGGATGTATTAGTTCTGTTAGTAGTAAACTTTTGGCAGTTTAATATCGTAAAGGATTATCACGTAACAGATCAACACAATTTTTAAACTGTAGTAAAATAATAAGGTACACTCAAATGTCTGATAAAACCATCGGTGTAAATCTTGTCTACACCGGGAAGGGATTTTTGTTTTTCTTTTGGAAGGATTTGTGTGCGTGACTTAACTGGGCACGCAGAGGAGTGGCCATGCAAATACAACCTGTTAGGGGAGTTGGTACTAAAGCGAGATCGGAGCGATGACAAGCTCACTGTGAGTGTTGGAGGTGATGAGAGCACCGTGCCGCCCGCTGTCCCAAGCCGCCTGCACTGTGCTGAACCCCGTGCGGCCACTGACCCCCGGATCTACCCGCTGAAGAATGCCCCCTCAAATGGACTACCACTGCGATCAGAGACGGGTCCCGTCCGTGTGCGCGCATCAAGACAATACTGAGGAGCCGGCTATCAGCTGTATGCTGGTGGGAGACGGTGCCGTGGGGAAAACCAGCATGATCGTCAGTTATACTTCCAATGGATACCCTATGGAATATCAGCAGACTGCGTTTGACGTCTTTTCCGGTATCTTAATTACTTTTTTTAAATACAATCTGAGCAGCCTTTCTTTTGTTTGCAAAAGCTAATAGTTATATAGCAGATTACAATAGGTGGCATTAAGCATGCGGGTCTGCTTTGCTTTCGCGGTATATTTTCAAACTTTGTCGCAACCTTAAAGCGATGTACGAAGAAATAGGGAGCGATCCGAAATCTTCCAGTTGTATGTGTAAATGCGCGAAATATATATGTAGAAGGAACAAAATATTTATGTTTTAACGCATTTTTTTGTGTTTTTCTGCAATAGGACAGGTTCAAGTTGATGGGACTCCAGTACGAATTCAGCTGATGGACACTGCCGGACAGGTACGAGTACTGCTCGACGTAATGGGGACTTAATCGACGTTTACCTCCTACACTCAAGTCCACCCATTATTTTTATTCCTTGTGATTTCGCAATGGCTTTTGCATTAGTTATCCCTTGTGTTTAACATAATGCAAGACACCGTGACTTGTATTTAAAAAAATGTAGTTTTACTTCCATCATCTGATCTCCATATGACGTATTTCTATGATTAATTTGTTGCTTGCCCTTGTGAATAACATCTTTTAGTGGAGCTAAGTTGCTTTCGTTGACTTTTGATCTTTATTACAATACTGGCACATGACATTTGAACCCTGTTACTAAAGTGGCTTGTGTTCTCTAGGAGGAGTTTGACGGCTTCCGCTCACTGTGCTATTCTCACACGGACGTCTTCATCCTCTGCTTCAGCATTGTCAACCCTACATCCTTCCAGAACATCACTAAGAAGTGGGTTCCGGAGATTCGGGCCTGTAACCCAGCTTCGCCAATCATCCTTGTGGGGACACAGACCGACCTCCGACATGATGTAAATGTCCTCATAAACCTGGACCGTTTTAAAGTCAAGCCAGTTCTATCTTCTCGGGCCCGGTGCGTGGCAGAGAAGATCCGAGCCCAGGACTATATCGAGTGCTCGGCGTTGACTCAGAAGAATTTGAAAGAGGCTTTTGACACGGCCATCTTTGCTGCCATCAAGCACAAGGCCCGCAAAGCCAAAAAACTAAAGATGTCTGACCGAACGAAGACATATTCTAAGTGTGGATGGAAGAAGTTCTTCTGTTTTGTCTGATGGCCCTCCAGCAGAACTTCAAATCACCAAGGACTAGTTTATTAATTTATTCAAGGCAGAAAGCCTGACCCATTGAGACTGACAAGCTTTCCTTTGTCATAAACACCTCAATGAAGGACAGTTTGGATCCAGGGAACCAGTCGGAGTCGAGTGGTCGTGTGGAGTTTTTGGTGGATTTCAGTTAAGACCAAAAACAAAAGTGTTAGGGGGAAATGGAATTCAGAGTGAGAATTCAGAGCACAAACCAAAACGGGAGAAGCAAGGGGGAGCAGATTTAAATACAAAGGGCACCTGAAAATCTAACACGGTGTTGGATTTGTCTAGACCCCCGTCACGAGGTTGGATTAACTGGTGGATATGGAAAGTCCCCGCCAGTTTTGAATCCGCACCAATTCCCTGAGCTGGCGGTTGGCGGAGAGGAGGGAGTCGCGGGACCCAGGGGGCCACTGGCCTTCTTCTCAGACTCCGCCGTCCTGCTGAGACCGTACCTTTCATATGCTAAACTTAAAGTCATGGCATCGCAGTAGGTGTCGGTTACGGTGTCTGTCTGTTTGGCCACCCCGTTAACTGGCGACGGGCCCCACATTGTCCCCTCGACATTGTATTCATGAACTGAATTCACTACAAGGGTACTTATTTGCAATGCACATTTCAACGGCTCCAGGCCAAGCCGGGAAGGAGGACTGGTCATCTTCCGCACCTAGGCCTTCGCAAGCACCTTTCAGACGTTTGATATCTGCTCATAATGTGGTTCTGGTTCGTTAGGGCAACTGGCACGCTAATCAGTGTCCAGAAACCCAGAGGGAACAATTTTAGTTTTTTTTTTTCCTTTTGGTTTTAAGCTACAGGCTGTTTTTCTCAATTGTTTATTGAAATCTTCACCTTGGAAGGAATCATCTCACAGCAGCCGTTTTGAGCTCCTAGTAGGAATTCATACAAAATGTATGAATGTAAACGTCGCATCGATGCTTCTTGTGGAAGCTTATCGTTTTTATATCGTTTTTTGACGAGCGGCACTGTTTGTTTAACAGTTCGTTCAGCTTTTTTGTTTGACGACTACTGATCCTATCTTTTCTGTTTTCTAATACTTCAGTCGATGATGAGGCGCCTTTTTTCCGGAGTCTGTTTTGAATACGTGAAATCTTGGCGTGTGAATGTTACATGAAATGCTGGCAAATAAATTAAGATGAAATGCACTTAAGTCGCCTCGTTGTTTTATTAGTAAATGTGGGTCCCTCCTGATGCCTTGCTTGAGCGTGGAGTCGTTTACTGATCGCCTCCGCACCTCCGTGTTGACATCCTGCCAAGAGCCTTGTTGTGGTTGCTCCTTCCCTGAAGGAGGAGTGATCGCAGTGAAAAGGAAGCAGTAGCAAGAGGAAATTGGCAGATTTTTTTTTCCTTGCTCCCTGTGGTAGTTTCGGCACTAATTAGTTCAATTTTCCTCACTTTCAGCAAGTTGTACCGTTGGCTGTTTTTCCCAAAGCAATTCAGTTCATTACCTTTCCTCAGGGGTACAACAGCAGGAAAGCTATATGACAGGGCTAAGCCTTTAACCTTTGTGCCATCTACTGGCCACACTCACTTACCTGCAATGTCACCATACTGAGGATGTTCACTTCTGGTCAAAAAAAAAAATGGGCTAAGCTCTAAATTGCCTGGTCAGAGTCCAGATTTGAACCCTATAGAGAATATTTGGTCTCACAGTAAACGAAAACTAACTAGGAAATGATTTTCAACTACTTGTCAAGTGCTTGACGTTATTAGCATGTAGCGAAAAAACATTCCGCAAGTTTACCACAAGGCATAAGCATTTAAAACGCACCAAAGGGAAACCTTAAGTTACTTTAACCATTTGTTTAATTCTTGCTAATGTTCTGACAAATTATTTGCTGTTGACCATTAAAAACTTTTGTTTTGCAATTTTAGGTTCGGCCTGTTTTTTGTACAGGAACAGCAGGTAGATATATGGCTGAGGATGAAGGTCTCTGACCTTTGTTACTTGAGGTGAGCCAGTTCTTCTCAGAAGCACCGCTGTAATTTGAGTAACGTACACAAATTACCACCAACCGCTACACTATAATACCAAGCCATACATAGGGGTAAAGTTATACCTGCTGTTTGTTAATCCTGGTTATTCTCCAAAATACCAGCACCTGATCCTCCACTTTACATCCCATAAAGCTCAGGATTTTCATATCCATATAAAACTGCAGTGAGACACCAGTCCGGTCCTCAGGGACCAACAGACAGTCCACGTTTTTGTCAGAAATATGGACTGTCCGGTGAGGAGCTTGGAGGGAGCAAAAACGTGGACTGGCTGTGGGTCCTCAAGGACCGGATTGGGAAACACTGCCCCAGACCAGTGACAGAAGATCTCAGTCACATCCCACAATGTCTTTTTTTGAATGACCTCATTTTTAAAGCATAAAAGCAGAAAGAAAGGTGAGTCACGGTCTATAATGGACACACCCCTGTGGTCTAGACCAGGTGAAAGGGGATGGACACAGGAGCATAGCAGGTGCTCTTAGCTATTTGCTGGCTGTTCCGTATGCCCGCCTCCTCACTCCAGCCCACCCCCCCCCCACACAGCTGCATCCCTGATGACACTGTGAAAAAAGACCCCGTGCAGTGAGGTATACCTACCTGCAGTTGCCTAGGCAACCCTGGCTGGATTCCACCAGTGATAAAACTGAGGTTGGAGAGGAACCCACCCCCCGCCCTGAGACTACCCATACCTCCACTTCCTTCCTCACATCCTAGAAGTTAAACAATAATGTGAATGTCGATTAATTTATTCACGCTGCCAGGCAGAGTGGTCACCTCTTTCAGACTAACTTTCTAAACGACGATTGATTTTAAAAGAGAACACCCTCTGCCTATTTCCTGCTTCTTATCTCCAGTTTCCCCAGAATTATGATATTGTAATAAATATCGACCTGGTGTAAGAAATTTCCACTGGAATCTGTATGAAAGCCACAGATCCAATATATCAACTAACTAGATTTGAAAAAATGTCATTTTATTCTATGGAGAATAAAAAGCTTATTACTGACCATTGTTGGTCATTGCTAGTCAAGGTTTTGGGTCACATTATTAAAGGGCACTTAGCTCTTCACGGGTCATTTGAATGCAAACCGCAGGTTATCAGAGTATACCATCAAAGACAAGGCTTCACCAGAAGAAGGTTCTTTACTTGGCAGGATAAAATCACTGGCTGTGCGCTTTCTGCGACGTGTCTTGGCAGATAAAGTGTGAGGTATTCAGTGTGACTGGTCACAGTCACCTCACTCCCAGGTACCGCATCAAGCCTGCATCAGGGACTACATGCAATTTGATATGCAACTGAAAAGCTTTCCTAATGCCCTGGGTTACCACCAGCATGGCACTTTAAAGTTAGATGCATTGTATTCTGTTGTCAATGGAAAGATTTTTCTGACCTTTTTCTGGAGCTTATTCAGTATTGGTTTTGTAATTTAAAAGTTGAAGTCCAGATTGAGCGAAATGGGCGGCAGTGTGTGACTGTGATTGGATGGTCACCAGTTCAAATCCCAGTAATGGGCAGAGTGATTTCACTGCCAATTGCGCCAACAATCCTTTGACCCCCGTTTTCTCAAAAAATGCATGTTACTTTGGATAAAAGCATCTGATAAATAAATAAAATGTACATATTTGGTTTGGTTTGATTGTTTTGAATTTGCTAGAATCGAAAATACACGGCAGAAGGGAGGAGATGTCAAACACAGATGGAGTGACCCGTGAAATCATACCACAGGGTAGAATTTTGGGCTCAGGGTCGGTGCAAAGTAAGCCGAGGGTGAGAAGCACCTTGGTACGTGCCCCTGTTTGAGGGTCTCTGTTTTGAAACAGAGTATCCACAAGACTGAGGATTAAACAGAGAAAAACATACATACGGACACGCACACATGACGAAACACACTGCAGTGGTTTCCTTGAATGTTCGCCTACCTCACAGAACATATCACAGAAGAAGAACCAATGCATTGGGCAAGAGCAGCCAAACCTGTCGGAATCAGATTCCCATGAATGGTGAGCTGTGCCTCTCGCCCTGTGGTTTGAAGTCAGTGTTAGTCATCCTTTGTCTTGCGACTCTCCCAGGATCCGGGCCGTTTCTCGTTCCCAAGGCTTGGGCGAAATTAGTTAGCACCGTTTTTGGCGTGTCGCCAGTTTCGGAGTTTGGGAGTTTCACTGATGCAATTTCCTGGCAGAGCACATGGGAACCGACAGGTGCATCTCCCCAGCATGGGCGGCTCCCCCAGCGACACAGGCCATCCACCTCGGCGACGACAGTTGTAGCCCGAGGCTCCGTGGCTGGGACTCTTTGGGCCAATTCGTACTCAGGCGTGCAGGAAGTGCTGAAAAACAGAAACTGCCTGCATGGCTGGTTGGTGCTTTGGTCAACATGTTTATCTGCAGTGCAGTGTTTCTTGGGTCTCGTGTCATGATTTATGGATGTTGCCTAGTGAGGCTTATGGGATCATGTCCCAGCTGGGTACCGCACCAAACACAAATTTCTCCAGGACAAAAGCGCAAACATTGTCCGGCACCTTGGATGTAAAAGCCTTGAAACATGAAACTAGGAAGCTGAGGGTAAACTTACTCTTAGCTCTTTCAGCCTGGCCTCTGGACATTTGCCAAGTAGTTCAACTGCTGTTCAAAGATGAATGCAAATAATACCTCTGCTTTGTTTCCAGTTCATTGGTGTCAGGCCAGATTTGCTGTTATGTTGTGGATTAATGTACATGTGTTACAGACAGTCACCATTATTTTAACAATTTAAATTTCAATTATTTAAATTTATATTTTCAATCAAAAGTTAGGTTATAGGTTAATGTACAATGTTATACAAACAGTTATCATTATTTAACAATTTAAATGTCAATAATTGAAATTAAAATTTTCAGTAAGTTTGGTTGTAAGTCAATGTATAATGTTATAATGTATAATTATTTAAATTTTCATATAAAAAAAAAACAAGTAGGTGGAACCCTAATATGATAAAAGACATAATATATGTATAGATTTACCTTATTCTTGCTAATAGATTAGACGTGCTTAAGTGAAAATAAGTCATTTGTGTGTGCACGCGGACTCCTGGGTGAACCAAACCCAAAATTGTCTGGTCAGACAGAGAGTCCAGATTTGAACCCTATAGAGAATATAGGTCTCACATTAAACTAACCAGGTAACGTTTTTTAACTACTTGTGAATTGTTTGAAATAATTGACATTTAGCGAAACAACACTGACTTTTCTTTCTGTAAAAAGTTGTCTGCCAATTTTACCTAGAAGACTTAAACATTTAAATACATCAAAGATAAAAGCTATGGTACGTTATCTGTGTGTTTAATTCTCGCTAATGACCAATTATTTGCTCCTGAGAACATTAAAAGTGATTTCAGGCTTAGCCAATTGTTTTTGGCCAGGAGTGTATGTTCCTTCTGATGGACCGCATACCCCAGCCTTGTACCTTCTGCCGCCTGGCATGTGCTTGATCCTGACTAGGACAAAAATTTGGAAGATGAGTGGGTCTAATTATACATGTACTCACACATACAAATGAGCACTTAATTAGTAGCTCTACTCTCGCATAGTGGTGGGAGTCCAGTACACATCATCTCTACAGTTACTGGCTTGTATCTGTCTTTCTACAGTGGACCCTTCATTTGCAACTGAAAAGGTCTGCAGATGGATTGACCATCAACAGAGGATTCAACTAAAGAGCACAGGAATGTGCTGAGTGATGATGTACACCTTAACCTAAAACTGCATCTTTTCTTTCCAAAGATTGAATTAAGTGCCCTATGATCTTGAAGGAAATCTGTCCATTGATATTTTATTTTTTATATTAGGTCTGTTCTTAAATTTATGAAGTTCATGGCAGCTACAATGCCCAACCTGCAATTCACCTGCAATGTTCCACGGAAGTTTTCATGCTACGTTAAATTAACATGTGAAGAAAGTTTAGTACCATTAAAATACGCTCTGTGTTTATTTCCAGTCAGTTGCCTTCGAAAACATGGGAAGCTACTAACAGTTGTGTACACAAGGTCTAGGCAGATTTGCATAACGGGGTGCATTTCGATTGGTAGAGAGCGGACATGTGACTACATCCTGCTCTGGGAATGGCGGGGGGGCCTCTTTCTCACACGCTGTGCAGTGGGGGTTGCTGTGACACGGGACTCCTGGAGCGGCGCTCCAGAGTGGCAAGTAGAGGCACGGTTACCCCCAGCAGCGGCCCGGGGCCCCTCCCAGTGGTGGCCCCGGGCCCCTCCCAGCAGCGGGAGCAGAAGAGACGTGACGGCCGCCTCTGTGTGTTTGTCAGGCTTGCTGAGGGCCGTTCTCTTACTTTTCCCAGATTTAAGCGACAGTAAAGTGTGTAAGTTACACTCCCCGTGTGAAGGGACGCCTCTGGCTTCGCGAATGGCCTGTTAGGACACGCCACTGCAGATCAGCCCTCTCTGCACTCACGGCACCCATAGCCCTTTGCCCCCCCCTCCCACCCAACTGCGGCTAGCCAGCTGGTCCACTAAAACTAGTAAAAATGCCAGGAACAATAATAACAGCAATAAGACAAAAAAACATAATTACACTATTGCGTTTCATGTATGTACTAGTTCCTCACAGGGAAAATTATTAGTTTAGTTTTTAATTTATATTATGTATAATTCAGTTCTGTGCAGGTAAGTGTGTCCCCTGTGACAGACTAGGATCCAACACAGACAGAGGTGGACAGTTCTGGTATAGAAAGTAAAAATCCAGACTAACATTTTGTTTCAACCAACAAGTTGAGTACTGAAGACTCTTTATGCTTAACTAGTTGGTTGAAACAAGATGTTGGTCTGGACTTCTGCTTTCTCAAGCTGAACTATCCATCTCTGCCCGCAGGGTCTCCCCCGACCTACTGCCCTTTGCTTCCAGCAGCGATAGACTCCAGGGGCTGGACCCCACCCTGTACTGGGTAAGCAGTTGGAAGAAGAATGGAGTGGAAAAGCAGAAGATGCAAAAATCATAGGAAGTAAAACCGTAAAGGGTCAGGAAGAGACGGTGTGGTTATCGCTTGGTGATGATCAGGGTCGCACCAATGAAGAGGAGAGTGGAGTGAGCGGGCAGGGTAGGGCCGACAGAGTCGATGGGCGGGCATGACAATGTGATCCCCGGGGCATGGACCAGCACCACAAACTGAAGGTAGCTTCAGATGGTTTATGATTAATTAGCAACAGTGTATCACCACAGAGTGAAAGTCTGTCCACCTATCATATGTGTACATGTGTATGGTACAGAACGTGCTCTATAGGACACCGTGTCAAGAAATAATACAGAATTCAACATGTAATAATTATTGTTGCAATTAATAATTACCCAATAGAGGACTCATTAAATCTGGGTGAGACAGCAGGTTTTAAAAGACTATAATGTTTTCTTTTATTTTAATTACTAAATGTGAGGAGCTGCCCTGATTAAGCTATTTAGAATAATAGCCATTGTTGAAGATGCATTCAGACTAAATCGGTGGGGGTTCGGTGATTTAAGGCTGTGGGGGTGGGGGGGATTCTGGAGGTAAACTTTCAAATGCAGGGCAGAAAGGACGGGCACTGCCTCCAGCACCGCTGTCTGTGAGTGGCCGTGGAGGGATGGACCATATGATGCTCATCCAATCAGGATGCACGTCCCATGGCCACATCGCCCAGGTAGCACCTGGTCTAACACCATCCTCTGCCCACTGATTTGCCGGGATACCAATAAACAAAGAAGAACGCAAAATAGAGACAAGCGAAAATGCAGGGTGTGATTAAAGAGAACTGCATCCATTAATAAAACGTGAACCCAATGTAACTTAACTCACAGGGCTTTTAATGTGAAGCATTAGCTCCATACGGGCTTTAATAACCCTGGGTGCATGTGGAACAGAGAGGAAGGAAGAGAGACACTTTGGGGCCACCTGCAGGGTCCTAAAACAATTATAAGGGGGCCTTTGGATAATGTCCATAGTTATGGAAATGAGATGTAATGGGCAGACAGTAATTATTTCAATTCTCACACACATCGACAGAAAAAAAGGCTGTTTGATTTTGGCTGAGTAAGTAAACACCCTATAGCTTTAAAGCTCAATTATTTTTCAGTCAGACGTGTGAATTTATGCACTTACATTTTTTTTGGTTCCATTAAGCAACTAATACGTGACAATAACTTACAAAGAAATGCATTGTTCGGTAAGTAATTTAAAATGCGACTGGTTCTGGTCTGCCCAGTTTCTGTGGTCTGCTTGGGGCTCAGAATGTAAGATTTCACCAAAGACAGGCTTCAAGCTGGCCGGTAATACCGACCGTCCCTGTACTGTCCCCCGGAAAATGAACTTGTACATTATACAGGAATACTGCTTTGTTTTTGGAACCCACAGCTTGTCAGGTCACGTGTAACACAAAGAGAGATGGAGGGAGAGGCATCACGGCTGGGGTGAAACATGGGGGGATTTCGCTGCAGGGCCCAAAGCAACGAGAGACACACTGTGTCCAACAGACTGGGGAGGCCATACATTTTGAGAGCTTGGATGATAGAGGGAAAAGGTCACATGACATTGCCGCCTCAGTGTGTGTGTGTGTGTGTGTGTGTGTGTGAATTATGTTTATATTACATTGTAGGGGCCAAATGCTCCCCAGAATGTGATAAAAACTGGTTATTTTGACGTCCATTTTTCAGGTCCCCACAAAGATGCATGCATCTCATTCATGCGAAGTGAATGCAATCAAAAAACTGAAAATGCCAAAAGTCTTTTTTTGCTTGGTTACTTACGGTTAAGGTTAGGGCTGGGTTAAGGTCATCATGTTGGGATTAGAGTTTTCCCCATAGAAATAAATGGAGAGTCCCCACAAATATATAATTACAAACCTGTGTTTGTGTGTGTGTGTGTGTGTGTGTGTGTGTGTAAGAAAGAGAGAGAGAGAGAGAGAGGAAGGATGGGAGTGGGAGAAGACTTTTAAATTGGCTGCCTGCTGTCACATTCAGGTGGCAAATTTACACAAGAAAAGCCCTTTAAATAAGGCCTATGGTCACAGAGGTCTAATTGGATTAAAGGTGGTTCCTATGTATGCTATAGTTATTGCCTTCATACTAATCATGTAGCCATGTGTCATGTGACATGACACACTGCCTTCTGCTCACATCATTATTCATGATGCATGAGCTGTAACTGTCTATGACACATAGTTTCATATGTATCATCAGCAAGTAGATTTCAGCACCAGAGCTAAATAATCGAGGACCCATAAGGCCTGGGTGAGGCTCGCCTTTGAAACTGATTGTTCTTCCACTGGCTACAGAAGTGTAAAATCAGGGAGGTCATTTGGCAGGTCATTGCGGGGAGACCCAGAATGTCCTGCTTGTGTCTGGAAGATGACCGACTCTTGTGTGCCAGGATGCTAAAAGCAGAATGTTGTGAATTATTAAACTGGTTATCAGTACTACGATAATAAAAAAAAATCATCTTCAACTCATTCCTGGCCAGACCCTTGCGCCCATTCCATACCGAAATGAACAATGGCTGCCCTGTTCTGATGCAAGGTGCCATTTAATTAGGGGCTGAGCAACATATCCAGTGCTCAGGCTTGTTTAGCTCAGCTGTTGTAACGGCAAGTGCAGCCTGCTGTCATTTCCTCACCAAGCAGGTCCGACCGGTGCTGGGCTTCCATTCAGACTCCCAAGCCTGTCAGACCAGATGAGGTCATCGGTGACCCCGACAAACCGGTCATCTAAGCTTCCTTCAAAACACTGAGCTGCTGCTCCGGGCCACGAAACGATTGGCTCCCATCCAAGGGAACCCCGGCTTACATGAGGGTCCAGACTCTTCTCTTCTCTGCGAGGATGGACCACCACGCAGCGACTACAAAGGAGACTGCGCTCTTTCAGAGAATGGTGACAGCCCAGCTGACCGCAACCTTTGGGAGGAAGTGGATTAAGAACACGTGAGGATAAAATGTGACACTCGGATGACGTTTGTGATTTCGGCATTTCCGTAATGTTTATCTCACCTAAATACAGGGCACTCCTGTGAACACGGGGCTTTCCTCTGTTTATTCAGAATTAGTAAGGCTGAAACTTCAGTCTGTCTCTTCTTCCTGCTTTCAGATTAAAAGCATTCGTACCTTCCTCTGTTTTTGACAGATACCCAGGAATTCCGCCTTCCTGCTGGTGCTTTCATCAAAAGTAACTTACGTATATTGGTGGATAGTTCAGGTCCAGAAAGTGAAAATCCAGGCCATGAGTTTGTTTCAACCAACCAGTTCATTATACAGAGTCATAGTGTCAGGGTACTCAACAGGTTGGTTGAAACTAAATCTTGACTTGGGTATTAACTTTCTGGACCTGAACTATCCACCCTTGCTTATTTATTTTTATTTAGCAGAAACTTTGATTCTATGAAATGTACAGTTGGGAAAGAAGGGTCAACCAGTCCTTGGAGCAACTGGACCTAAGGGCCTCGCTTAAGGGCCCAACGGTGACACCACCCCCAGGGTTGGAGCCTCCTCAGACTCGTAACACTGAACCACACACTGCAGTTTGGCAATTGGTTGAAAAAATTAAAGTTATGAACTGTGTTCAATTGGTTACAAGGTTATGTCCTCACAGGTTGGGTTAGGTCAGGTGAGCAGGTAACCCTGTGCCGCATGGGGCTGTCGAGTTCGGGAATTCAGGTCTCAGCTCAGTCCTGGGGGGTGGAAAGAGACACTGGGGAGGGAAGCCGACCCTTTTTGTAAGAGGTTCTTTTTCACTGTGCCGCCCCCATCTTGCTGTTCACCAAGGTTTAAGGAGTCATTCGCAAAAGGGGAGATTAACTTAATAATACTGCTGACCCCCCCCCCTCCACCCCCCAGGCCATTGTGTCCTGCCTTTGACAGCTAATTTGGCAGACATGGAATAAAGCCTGCTGTTCAGGGGCACGGACATCTTCACAAAGAATGAAAGAAAGCTACACTTAGCAAACCCAGCAGGAAACAGATGCCCGTGCACCTCCCAGGAGAAGTATGGCAAAAATCCTGCACCCAGATCTTTTTAGATAACACACCATTTGTATCCTTTTATAGCTGAAGGTTTATATGGTGATGTCAGCCTGGACACATCTCAAGCCTTTTTTAAAGGTCACAGGTAAGGTGTGACTTACATTACAGGAAAACTAAAATCGTCCCCAGAGTTAAACACCACAAGATGGGCACCCATAAAATTTTTACATTTGATCAGTCGAGATACAGTGCCCTCCACAATTATTCGTCACCCTTTGTCAAGATTTGTAAATGGTTATTAGCGTCATCTCACACTGAGGAAATGAGAAATATCCATTGAAATAAATTTCATCAGAAAAAAACAAATCCTTCACCAAGAAATAATTATTTTCAACAAAAACACATGTGCCACTATATATATATGTCTCTGGTCTGTAAATACAGTGATGGATCTTTTCAAAATTTCATGTTCCGGGGAAAAGTCAACAACCAGGTGAGAGAACTATTGAAGTATCTTGAGATATTTAAGCCCAGAAATCCCCCATCTCCCCAGCTGTCTGGGTGAAGGGTGTCTGTGACTCAGCATCTGATTTCCTGAGATGATTCATGAAGGTCGCCATTCCAAAGGCGACAGCACAAGTACTGTCAGCTGCAGGTGAGCAATAGCAGTCGATCCTTAAGTCCCCGCCTGCTCGGAATGTGGGACGATACCCCAAGTGAGCTCCAGGGGATGCCACCTTCACCAAAATCCTCTGCCGGGCATAAAGGTATGATGTCACAGATCCCAAACTTTTACACCCTGAAGTCACATAATCTGATTAGGAAATTAAGTCAGAAACTATAGATACTGAATGATAATGTAAGACGAATCTGTTCGTGCTACGCCTGTGACAACCTTTCTGGGTCTTGCATGGCATATTCAAAGAGGATAGATATGTATACCATCACATACTGGGTTACTGGAGCTACCTGTCAGGAGACTGGGTGGGGAAAGGTAGTTGTTTCTTCTCCTTAACAGTCCCACCCACAAACACAGTTTGAAAGAGTTTGTTTGTGAAGGATTGAAAATCGATCCGTTCCAGTTGTCGGGAAGCTGGCCTGCGGGGATGGGGATCCAAAAGGAAACCTAGGTGTGGACAGAGCCTGCCCGCCTGCCCACCGCAACCGATGAGGGCCCCTGGGAGCAAAGGATTATGGGAAGAAAGAAACAGGCACTACCAGACAAAACCCCAGCAGGCAGGTGACCTCCGACAAGAGTGAGAGAGAGAAAGAGAAAGAGAGACAGCTGTCAGCGTACGGCGATCGCCTATCAGCCACATGGGAGAAGGCGTTATCGAAAGCCCTGAGCCAAAATTCAAACACAACACAACCGACAGTAATTTAGGCTACAGACCAATAAGAGGGTAGGGCTGTCTGTGTAGGTGGAGTTTCGGGAAGCCTTTTGTTCCTGAGGAGGTTAAGGCAAGTCAAAGACACCAGTATTTCATAGCCATGACTATGAAAAAAAGAACATAGCGTAGCTTTGCAAGGCAGTGGAAGATAAAAGGCTTTTGTGTGAACTTTTGAGTGGCTACCAATGAGCGGAGTGCAAGGCACAGTGCTGTAACTTGAATTATTATTAGACTCTGTAACACAATAATTCTCTGGCTGTCATTAGCACATAGCCCAGAGCAGAGTAGCACTGCTGCTCCAGAAATTCAGAAGCAGGACTGAAAGTGTTGGCCCCTCAGGTCTGGGGTGGGGGGTGGGGGGCTAGGAGGGTGCTATAGCTTTAGCTCTTCTGTCATCCCTTATAAATGTCACACTATTTCACTTCAGGCACTGTGTGGGCACTGGTGTAGGGTGGGTGTATCATCTCCCCCGCCCACCTTCCCTGCCCCCATCCTGAGAAGCAAGTTGGGGGGAGACTCCCGGCTTAGAGGGGCAGGCTCCTGCTGAAGACGCTCAGCGGGAATCCTCAGCCTTGCGGCTCCGTCCCCAATCCATCAATCTGTCCCCTTCCAGGGGTGGTGGTTTCTGTTACGGAGGATAAACTGCCACATGACACACATTTTCTGTTATTAAAGGAATATGTGTTTATGCTATACATGGACACCTCCAGGGCCAAACCATGATCACTGCTCACTCAGATGGATCGAATGAGATGAAAATGACTAGACTGAGGCCAATTAACGCTCTAAACCAGTGTTTCCCAATCCAGGCCTCGGGGACCCATAGACGGTCCATGTTTTTGCTCCCTCCGAGCTCCCTGTAGGGAATTGGGAGCGAGCAAAAACATGCACTGACTGCCAAGAAGATCAGAGGGAGCACAAATGTGGACTAGCTGTGAGTCCCTGATGACTGGTTTGGGAGACACTGCTCTAAACAAACAGACATCACAGATATCTGTGTGTTATCTATTTTCTTTAAAGGATGTTTATGTGTGTGTGTGGGGGGGTTATGATCTCTGTTTATAAGGGATGAGGTGTGGGTCAGGACACTCCCAAGTTCACACCTCAGGCCCAGTTCCTGGCTGTTTCACACCCGCTGGTAGGATCGTTATCCTGCTGGGGGCCCCTTGCCACCACCCCGACATGCTGACCGAAACAGAGCCGTGAAATTTCTCTCCCTGCTCCCTCTGGGGCCTCACACCCCAGGGACATACAAATGGTGACCCACATGGAGGGAAAAACCCAGGCAGGGAAATGGTGGGACTTTGGCCTACTTCATTAGCAAGTTAAACTGCTTCTGCCTGGTAGATAGTCGTGAAATTGGGGACTTGTTCGATTTTCACAAGAACCATGAGAAGGAAATCTCAGGTAGTGTTACATAGCAAAATGGGACTTTTGCTTTCACTTGCTAAAGATAGTTATGTAATATATTCATATCAAACAAAACAATGAATGCCAATTCGACTCTAGTTCGCAAGACACCTGGTACTATAGGATTGGGTAATAATGTGTCAGTAAATGAGACTTTAATAGGTACTTGTCAAAGCTCTAATGACATGGATAATGGGGGAAAACGTAGCTGTTTCAACTTAGGGCTATGAAAGCTGTAGAAAATGTGATGAAGCCAATTGGGGACAGCGACGGCTGTCTGACGGCGAGGTGACCTGCCATTATTCAGTAACATACTAAGAAGGGACAGTACTGACAAAGTCCCTTTCTCTTAAGAGTACAGGCAGGACGATGCACAATGGAACTAGCGCTTACTTTGGTAACCGGGCAGGTGATTCAGATTGAAGGGGGTAGATAAAACATATGGCTTTCAGTTTTGTGCAACAGATGCAGGTCGCAGAAAGTGTACAAACTTACCGTGCATTGAGCTATTCTTTCCAGAAGAATCTGGAGAGAATCTGATTATACACACACCGAGGTTTGCTTTAAAGGGTGATGGATCATATTAGGTAAATATCCTCACATGGCATGGTGAGTGTACATAGGAAAATAATTATGGGAAACACTGAATTGTTGTTCTTCGTCTGCTCTCCCTTTTCAAAACCTTCGGAAACAGGTCTGCCAGGTTAAGCGAACCTTTGACAGGAATAAGATTTTTATCTTCCTTGAAGAGCATTTGCTGTTTCTGTTAAGTATAGGTTCTCAGCATTGGTCTGAGTGATATATATGTGTGTGTGTGTGTTCCATAAATGAATGGTTAAAGCTGACATGTCCTTATAGTTTTATAGTTTAATCATAGTTGCATTGCATTTCTTAAGTCACGGTTTTCTTTCTTGAGTCCATCATTCAGAAAATGAAAAAAAAAAAAAGTGCTTCATTTAATTAAGCTTCAGCAGCATATGAGAATTCAATGGCTTACTAATGAACAGATGTGACAAACCGATCGCTGCTTTCTAACAGCCCATTCATGGCTGGAACGAAACCTGGCAGATAGAGTCCCGAGGACCAGATTTAATCGCGTCTGAACCTACGGAAAGTCTGATATTTAGTGCCCCCTACTGGTGCAAAATATATCATCTATACATGAAACAGCCCTCCAAAAAAATCGGATATAATTACCATTAGATTATAAGGACAGTTCATTTTACGTTAAGGCCATCTTTTAAAGAGAAGTTTATAGGGGAATATAAATGAAAAAGCACTAACTTGGAAATTGAAACACGCTTCTATGGACAAAATACTTTATTTGCTGAGGAAAAAGGGCTAGCACCTACTGGAAAAAAATGATTGCCGTCTAAACATCATTTACTTTTAATATTATTATTTTTTACCAAACTGTGTTATAAAACATTTTGTCTAATACTGTATTTTTCACATGCATAATGTCTGTGGAAATTCAAAATATGAAAAGGTGTGGGAATATTATAAAATCACTGTAAGCATCTATGAGATAAAAATGAACGAACTTGATGGGTCTTTCTTTTTTTGGTAGATATGTATTTTTTTTTTTAAATCGCTGTAGAGGAGGCGTACACTGCCGAATTAAGTTAACAAAGTTTACAGTATACGCCATATAAACTGCTAAATCTTTTCAAAATTCAAAACGATGTAAAGAAAAAAACACTTGTTTCTACGTTTACGTCAAAATCCAAGATGACCAATGGGACTTGTAGTCCGCAGCAACTCGAGTAACAAAGACGGAAGAACACTGTAAAATATTAACATTTAACGACTACATTCTCCCTGTTACTATTTACTCCCCATTCAGATGCGTGTCAATATGTTCTCATTAATATAGACGTGAAGTAATTACGCTTTCCTTGTGCTTAAATGTTTTCCACATAAAGAAAAGGTAAGCATTATCACCCAGACACACTGCATTACCCAGAATGCAACAGCATCCACAGCAGTTTGACATTTGACCTGTGACTGAAAATACCCTGATCAGCTGATCTGACCTGGCAACAACATTCTGGGAGGTCTATCAGGGAGGGGAACTCAGCTAACAAAAAACAATGCCTTCACTACACAAAGCAGCACTTTACTGAAAAGCTCGACTTTTTAAAACTCCTAAGACGGGTGATGAAGTTTAACTTGGCAAGAGAGACGTGTCTCTGTTGTTAACGTGTCGGTAGCTAGCTAGGATTACTGAGTCACTATCCAGTTTTATAGAGCGACTCTGTTTTTGTTGTGGGGTAAACATTGATTTATGCGTTCGTTACAGTATTATTCAATACACACCGGTTCCGTCTTTCTAAAACGCTAATCTTATAAATTGAGCGTAAACCGCACGATTTGCTTGTTTAATCGCACATTAAGGGCAGTTCGATCTACTGGAAATGTCATTTGTGTGTCTGTTTTTTCATCGTAGTTAGTCTCACGTATTGTTTTTAGTCTATTGGGATTGTTTCAGGTATGTTTTTTACCTTGCCAATGTAGGAAATTATTGAAGTTTTTAAATGTCAGGTTTACAGCGGTCGCTCCAGAGGCAAGTGAACCAGTCGCGTTCATTGGGAAGGTTTCGTTATTCTGGGTGTTTGTTTTGATGTTGTCTAAGTTTAGTTTTTTAAGAAAAAGTTTTATTTAAATGTACGATGGCATTAGACATTTAACGTAAGCGGAAATAGCACTCATACCACCTGGTCGATTCATGCCATTCTTTTGTTGTCGGTGCAAGGGCATTATTGGGGTTTGCACTGAATCAAAATATGAGTATGAGCGTTTAACTCCCGTTTGCATTTCATTGCCTGAATAACTGTTTCAACTTGAAGTTTCGCGAAGGGAAATAATGTTGTATTGTTAAGGGGTCTTGCCAAGTCAGGTGTTTGAATTTTTAAAGCTAGGAGTCAAATTTATTTAAACGGGTAGCGTATAAAATCAACACTGTAAAACACTGTAAAAGATCAAAGAACAAAGAATTTGAAATAGCTTTAAAATAAATGTGTATATGTATATTAAGATAGATTGCAATAGTGAAGAAGTTCTTGTATACTTGTAAATATAATTATATTTAACCATTTGGGGTCACGGCCCATATACTAAGGTGTATCATTTCAATACTGAGCAATAATGAGTGGCCAGGGTTCTGGAGTTGGAGGCAGCATGGTTTGCCAGGAGAGCTATGCCTGCGGGGGTTCCGAGGAGGCAGCGTTCGAGTGCGACGAGTGCAAGAGCCTGCAGTGTGCCCGCTGCGAGCTGGAGCTCCACCGGCAGGAGCGCCTCAAGAACCATGAGCGCACCCGCGTTGGGCCGGGCCACGTGCCTTTCTGCGACTCCTGCAAGGGGGAAGCTGGCGGGCGGTACCGGGCGGCTGTTCGCTGCCAGGGCTGCAAGATCAACCTGTGCCTGGACTGCCAGAAGCGGACGCACAGTGGTGTGAACAAACGCAAGCACCCGCTCGCCTCCTACCCCCCGCCCAAAGCGGTAGACGCCAGCGTCAGCGAAGCCGAGGTCCTGAGGGCCCAGCTGCTGGACAAAGTCAGGAGCTTCCTGCTGGTGGATGAGAATGAGGAAATGCAGGTGAGTATGGATCAGCGGTTGTAGAGTTACTGCTTTTCCTTGATTAAATCAGCACACTATTCTCTGGCTGCTAATATAGGCCAGTGATAGTCCCTGGAGAACACCTGTCTTTCCCTCTACCAGTCAGTAATGATGAATCCATTTGGGTGGCTAAAAGCCCACCCACGGCGAAGGTTGAAAGAGCTCAATAAGTTATCAGTGGCCTTTTGCCATATTAGGCCACAGAATCTCTGTTCGGCCATCAGTTTATTCGTTTTCTAATTGTTTGCGGGCTGTTTTGTTGAATAAATTTATACCAAGCTGGTCCCCGGTCAGGTGAAGGATGAAGACGAGTTTGTGAGAAAGCTGGACTGCCCTCCTGACCAGCTGCTCAAGGTGGTGTCCATCTTCGGGAACACGGGGGAGGGCAAGTCCCACACCTTGAACCACACCTTCTTCCTGGGCCGCGAGGTCTTCAAGACTTCAGCCACCCAAGAGTCCTGCACGGTGGGGGTGTGGGCGGCGCTGGACCCCATCCACAAGGTGGTGGTCATTGACACAGAGGGCCTGCTGGGGGCGGGGTCCCACCAGGGCCAGCGCACACGCCTCCTCCTGAAGGTGCTGGCCATCTCCGACATAGTCATCTACCGCACCCATGCCGACCGGCTGCATGATGATCTCTTCAAGTTCCTGGGAGACGCCTCTGACGCATACCTGAAGCACTTTACTAAAGAGCTGAAGGCCACGACGACACGATGCGGCCTCGACGTCCCTCTGTCTACGCTGGGCCCTGCTGTCATCATCTTCCACGAGACTGTCCACACAAAGCTCCTGGGCTCAGGTCTGCAGAGTCTCCTCACTTGCTCTGCAGAAACGATTCCAGCTTCGTTCTGCTTTAACTGATTAATTAATAATGGCCCTTTGGTGTCTTTTTGGGGTTTTGATTTATCAATATTGTACTTTTCTGCCAGATGTACAGAGATATGATTGTTTATTAATGAGTGTGTATGTTTTGGCTTTGAAAGCTGAACTCGGCGTACTACTGGTTCGTGTATCTGGCACTCATACATACCCCTCCCCTTTGCCCCCCCTCACCTTTGAACAGATAAGCCAGGGGAGACGGCAGAGAGGCTCCTACAGGAGCGCTTCCGGAAGCTGGGCCGCTTCCCTGAGGCTTTCAGCTCCGTGCGGTACTGCGGCACTCGCACCTACAACCCGCCCACTGACTTCAGCGGCCTGCTGCACAGCTTGGAGCAACAGCTGGACAACAGCACCACGCGTTCCCCCCGCTCACCGCTGGTCGTGTTTAAGGCCCTGCAGGTTTGTGATGGGCCACCGCCCACCTCGTCCCCACTGGCTGGCTGAACGTGGCGCCATAACCCAGCTTCCTGGGGACGGGGGGGGGCGCCCCCCCCCCCCGCGCCCCACACCCACGCGGGGGGGGGGGGGGAGGGGGGGGGGGGGGAGGGGGGGGGGGGGGGGGTGG
>JAODJX010000027.1:818958-829063 GCA_026776945.1 Isichthys henryi | reverse complement strand
CAGCCCCCCCCCCCAACCCCGCCAACCCCTGCACGGTACCCCCCCCCCCCCGCCATGATATCCCAAACCTGGTCCACGCGTCGCTCCAACCTCACCGCACTGCCCCCTGTCTGCAGGCATGTTATGAGGGGGGCATGGAGGTGATTGTGGTGCCCAAGACATCCGCATCCTCAGACTCACCTTGGCTCGGCCTGGCCCGATACGCATGGTCAGGGTAAGGACTTCATTGGAGCTGCCGAAGTTAAACACATGGCCCTGTAACCTGAAGGTTGTTGGTTCAAATCACAGCTATATAAATGTTTGAAAATCACTTCAGGCCAGCAACTAGACACCAAGGTGGCAACTTGGCAGTAAGCAGTGATGCACCAATGCTGAAATTTTCACCCCATCACTGATAATCTCTATAGGTTCGTCAAATGTTACTAAGATGTAGTGAAGTTTGGACAGCGGAGGTGGGTGGGGTTTGCCAGTGCGGGTGCCAGTGGGCTGGTTCTTTGAAACCTATTCTAAGTGGTGAACGAACTGATGGAATCCCTGGAAAATGGTTGATAGTCCAGTGTAGTATTTCCATTATTTAATGGCTGAATCTTTGGCTCTGGTTCAGCTAACTTTGAATATTAACTGAAGTCTAAATATCAGTCAGCAATATTAACCTAGATCGACGCAGCAGACAAATTCTGATGTCTTGATTTTTAACAAGTGTCGGTCGATACCAGTATGTTCAACCAATATTGCATGCATCTCTACTGGGAAGGTAATAAAGGTACAGATTAAAACAGATGATTTATGGCTGGTTATAAGCCGATGTGTGTTTCATGTTTGCTTATGTATTTCAGATGTGTTACCCAAAGCATTAGCTGAATTTTTCATATATTTCACCCTTACCAGTTAATGCCTTGGTTATTTAACATGACTGCCCACCTTGGCCACGCCCCCCTCCAAAAACCATTCCAGTCGGCTAAACCAAGTCTCATCCCGCCTCTCTCTCTGGGTGTGTCTTCAGGTATGTGATCGAGTGTCCGAACTGCTGCGTCATCTACCGCAGCCGCCAGTACTGGTATGGGAACCAGGACCCCGTGGACACTGTGGTCCGCACCGAGATCCGCCATGTGTGGCCTGGGGTAAGAGAACCCCGCCCCCCAGGTTTCTCCCAGAATATGTGTCTGTTTAATATTCAGTCAGAAACTGCATCTGCATTGGCTGGCTGGGTTTGTGAAGGGTTAGTGTCATTTGGTAGGGGGGCCTTGGTGGCCTGTCCCCCGTGCCAGTGCTGGGGGGGGCGTGGAGGGGGGGTTTCGCCTTCATGTTTTGAAGCTCACGCTTGTCTCTGAAGTCACATTGACTGAGTGGGGAGGCAGAATGGGAGCCATTTTAGGTGGCGGGGGGGCAGGAAGGAAGTGCTGTGTCACCACAGCGCAGATACAGGGGACTGCTTGCCGTCAACAAGCGTCTGTTTGCCGCTTGTCTGTTCGCATATCAGATTGATAGCCAACCTTTATTAGTCTCTGAGCAGAAATGATGGGTTATGGAGTGCTGTTATGGATTATGGTGGTCATGCTGATGATAAAACAGTTCCTGGTTATACGAGATGGCAAACCTGTACAATACATGGAGGAGTAAAAAGTAACACATTCAGTAAAACCAGCTGTGTGTGTTGAGAACAAATCAATAATACTGAAGTGGCAGAAGCTGTAAAATCTGTCTGCTCGTATTTACTAAGGGCAGCATGGCGGCTCAGTGGAGAACAATGATGGTTCACACGTCCAGGATTGGGGGTTGAATTCTGCTTTTGGCTGTCTGCCTCTGACTCTTTCTTCTGTTTTGTTTGTTTGCTTATTTGTTTGTTTTTGTTTTGTTTGTTGCAAATGTAATATAGATGTACACATATGAATAAATATATATATATATACACACACATATATAAAGTCATAATGAGTATATGAGTACTTGCATAAAGGAGAGAACAAATAAATAAATAAAGGGTGCATTTTTTTTAGGTATCATGCTAATGAAAGGTTAGCAGAAAGATACGGAGCCATATCTGTCTGTCTTGTGTGTGGGTTTGGGGTTATGACGCCATACCTTGCTGGTCATCTTGACCCGTTTTCTGGCTTTGACACCATATTTAATGAGTCTCCTGAAACATCCAGTCACGTGATTAGACATCGGATCAGCCCTCTGACGTGATTAAGAGTCCAGCAAAGGCTGACGTACCTTCCCACCTTCGCAGTCTGACGGCTTCCTGAAGGACAACAGCAACGCGGCCCAGCGCCTCCTGGATGGGGTGAACTTCATGGCGCAGTCCGTGTCCGAGCTGAGCGTGAAGCCTGCCAAGGCTGTCACCTCCTGGCTCACCGACCAGATTGCACCAGCCTACTGGAAGCCAAACTCCCTGATCCTGGTGAGCAGAGGATTTTTTTTTACTGTCCATGGCTTGTTTACAGCCCCTGTCCTATAGTCCCTGGGTTTGCTGCACGACAGTGTATTTGCAGTTAAGGAATGTCACTGCACTGGCAGCAGCTTAAACAGTTTATATATTTTTAATTGCATGCTTTATAAGGCACCTAAAGCATCGGCAAACTTTTATGTCCTTAACTGCTGCGTCCCCTGTTGCTCCGATGAGATATTGCACGAGGGTGGGCCGGTGAGGTGGGCAGTCAGTGACTCCCCATTCCCATTCTGCTTGTGTGCGACAGACGTGCCACAAATGTAGCAGCATCTTCCAGGAGAATGACACGAAGCACCACTGCCGCGCCTGTGGCGAAGGCTTCTGTGGCGATTGCTCCACCAAGAGCCGGCCAGTTCCCGAGCGCGGCTGGGGCCTGGCGCCTGTCCGTGTCTGCGACGCCTGCTTTGAGCAGCGGGGCGTGCGGCCAGGTAACACCCTCTCAAGTCTTTTCATAATTTTTTCTTAAACTTTTGTCTGCTTACGGTCATATTTGGCTGCATCTCGCACAGAGCTGCTGGATTTGGACCTGGAGGAAGAGGAGGGCGGGACGGTGATAGCTAGGAAGGTGGGCGAGGCAGTGCAGAGCACGCTGGGAGCTGTGGTCACCGCCATCGACATCCCTCTGGGTGTGTAGTGATGCGTACCACCTTTCTGTGTTTAGCTAGTACAGAGGATGCTTACCTGCTAGCTGTTTATTTTTATTATCTAACAATGCATTCTGCAGACGCATCTCACAAATGTAATATTACAGGTTCATTTTGCTGCCCCCTGGTGGTCATTTGAAGATAGTCATTGGTTTTTTAAAAAACAATTGCATGAAGTTGCAAAAGTTGTGAGGTATTTGTAGATATTTTAGAGTCCCGCAGCATAGAGATGACCCTGTAATGTCACATTTATAATTTAACCCACCCCAGGCTTGGTGAAGGACGCTGCCCGGCCTGCGTACTGGGTCCCTGACCAGGACATCCTGTGCTGTCACTACTGCCAGCGCGAGTTCAGCACCAAGCTGTCCAAACACCACTGCCGGGCGTGTGGCCAGGGCGTGTGCGATGACTGCTCACCCCAGCGTCGCCCTGTGCCCTCGCGGGGCTGGGACCACCCTGTCCGGGTCTGCACTAACTGTAGTCAGAACCCTGGGGACCTTTAGCAGGACCGCCTTCTCGTCTCCAAGTCCCCCGTCAGCCTCCATAGCTGGGATGCCTCCACCAGTCGAGGGACAGCCGTGTTCCCAGGACACAGAATCTCTTTTTTTTTTTTTTTTTTTTCCGTTTTTGTTATGTACTCCGTAGTGCGAGAGGCACTCTGTTCTCCACACGTCTCCCACGGCACGGGAATCGGAGTAGAGTACAAAGTGAAACCTCAAAGGTCTCCATTTCCACCTCAGGCACCCCAGACCTTAACTCACACGCTTCCCTTTTTTTTTTTATCAACGTTTCTATCCCAGGAGGAGTACTTTGTAAACGCGAACACCGAGGGCGTGGATCTGGATGGCTCTACACATGGGCGTCCCCTCTTCTGGGGTCAGCGGCTGCCAGGCAAAGCATAAAGCCATTCCTTCACCGGAACATGAGGATGTGACGAGGTCACCCAGCTCATGCAGCCTCCGTGGAGGTTACATTTACCGTGACCCAAATGTTTACCTGAGTTGACTTAAACATAGGCACGTAAGAACTAGATCGGGTCAAAATACTTTGATTCACAGCGTCCAGAGAGCGCATCCACCAAATGCAGAAGCAGTAATTAGTCTTAATGCTGGATCTTCTTGTTAGAGTTTGGTCCTTTTGTTCACACAATCACTTCTGATCAGATCTGTTCCAACACTTTTACCAGGGTCTTCCTGAAATGCAAGGTGTGAGTCTGTGAAGTGACCAGGGGAGATATTCCATGAAGCAGGAATTCTCAGTTGACTGGGTTAACTTAAGCTGTAAGTCATGATTGTCCAATCGGAATCCTCCGTACCTAAACTCTTATTGGACGATCGTGACTTCTAGCTTAAGTTAACCCAGCTAACTGAGAAATCCCGCTGTGTGGAACTCCTCCCGGTTGTCTAATGGTTTTGTGGCTTTGATTATGGCTGAATGAACTAACCTTATTTTCTGAGAGGTGGGGATCAGGTTCTTTTTCGATTTCCCATCAAGCCTCGTCAGTCTGGGCATACTGGGAGTGTCCAGCCTATCCTCGCATTCAGAGGTAATCAGTCTCAGTCGCCGGTGCAGCTGTTGCGCCTGTTACTTGACTGCGATGGGGTTGTCAGGGAATTGCGGTCCTCGTGGGTGTGGGGGTAGTTGCATTTCTTCTCCCACGTTCTTCGCTGTGTGTTCCTTCCGTGACCTCCAGAGGAATGTGCCTGCATGTGTCCAGGCGGGCGGATGCTTACGTGAGCTTTTAGATTCATTCCATCGTCATGGGTGTTGCCGTTTTTTAAGCTCTGACCACAGTGTTCGCTTATCAGGTTCAATGCATTTTAGGGACAGGTAGGTAGGCCACGCCCACTTCAAACCCACTTCCATAGTTCTGTTATAGTTGGTTTTTAGGGAAGAGGTGTGGTGGAACTGTAGGATTGTCCTGTAAGAAGTGCGGTCCAGGTTTTTTTTTTTTTGGTTGAGGGGAGATGGTCTGACATGGGCGACCTGTGAAAAGTCATGATGGGCCCTGGGATTGCTGGTGGCGGTTCATGATTAGTCGCCTCGCTTGTGTTCACGTGCCCCACTCAGCATGCATCCTCTTCGATCACCTTCGCTGGGTGATCTTGTCAGTTACGAAATGCCCATTCCCCCTCTCACCTCTGCCTCCGCCGCACTGGGGTTGGGTGAGGCCGTGGGTGGGAGCTGAGATGACCAATCGCAGGCTGACCCTGACTGTTACGAACAAGGGGCAGAGCTGTGGAACATCGAACATCGAGTTTTGTGTGTCATGTATGCTAATATATTAAAACTTTTAAACATTTAATGTGTGGGTGTGTCCTTTGACGAATTTAATATTTTTATGTCCTCTGTAATACAAATTTGGATTGATGCACTGAAGTCTAGACCGGACTCTTCCACAAACACTGCATCCGCTAGGGGTCGTCACTTTTGCACCTTGGTCATTGTAATCCCAGGGAGTCATAGGTGGAGTACAGTACCTGGGCTTGAGTAGTTAGCTTGGTGTGGATGGCACATGAAAACTGCTTTAACCATGTGCAGCTTTTGACTTCCCACTTAATTTCACTTGGCTTTTTGAGGTCTTTGGTTTTTGGAATTAATCGCATTTAGATAAAAAAAAAAAAAAAAAAGATGGAACGTCTCTGGTAATGCTGGAGTTGGAGGGTCAGTGCTTGGGCTGGCTGTGGAGCTGGAAGTCAGCTAACGCTCCCTAGTTCATCTATGTTGCAGTATTTTTCTGCACTCAAAGTAGGTTGCATAATTCTGTCGGGTATTTATTCCTTGCATGAAAGCTTGTTACTACCTTGACTAGTGAGGTTCTTTTTGGAAATCCTATCAAAATGCTTCATTTTTTTTCCAGAAGACAAATTTAAGGTTTTTTTATTTTTCCACTTTCCGTTTATGGTGGCAAAACCAGGAACGTGTAAAAAGCCTCAGTCTTGCCCAGAGGGAAAGTCCCAGCTGTGAGTTTCTTATTCCTTAACAAACTTGTCTGTGGGGGGGGTAGGGGGGGACCCTTTCATAATCTGCTTCCGTCTCTGCAGACCCTTAGCAACCAAAGAAATAGCTAACAGCTTGGAACTGCTGTCGAAGGCAGATTAATGAAGATGAATAAAAACACTGTTTAAGGTGGTTTGTGATTCATGATGGCCACAAGCCGCCCTTCCAGCTCATGTAGACTCAGAACCTGTGGCCGTCCAGTTCCTGCTCTGCTCCAATAACTGCCGCTCCTGCCCCCAGGGACTTGACCTGCAGTTCTGCTCCAGAAGCTTCTATCGTATTCCCCAGTAATTCATCCCCCCCCCCTCCTGTAGGGTGCTGAGATAATGAAGCACAAGCACTCTGACTTTCCCTCCCTTTCCTGTTATTGGGCCCTAGAGCGTTGAAATAATGGCTGATTTAGTCAACGAGCTGCACAAGAGCATTTAGACTAAATTCTCCTTCAGCGTGTCTCCACTCCTCTGGGTTTATAGGGTCCAAGCAGCTGCAAGACCAGCCTCTAAATAGCTGCCTGTTATCTCAAAGATGGCCTCAAAGTTATGGGTGGACCTTACTAACCATACCCCTCTGAGACCACACCCCTGTAGATAAGGTCCACCTAGAGGGCGGTCTGCAAATGTGTGTTAATGTCCATTATGGTCGCATTGCAAGTGCCTTCCATTTTATAAATATTGTAAATTGATATGATGAGCACCGATTTAATTGTTAAAATTGTCTTTGTAATGATACGCAAAACTATGGTAGATTGAGAACATGATACATCCATTACACAGCTTATATACTCATGAGATAATGAATGGAAAAGATTGTAACAAGTTTAAGGGCCGAGTGATGTGACAGTGAAGGCAAGGATGGAGATGGAGGGGCCAGTTTTAACATGGTTGCCAGTGGGACACTCTTTTGCAGTTGCAGACTGGAAATGCTAGGGGGCGCTGTGACTCTGCTGGCTTGAGCTACATACACGTCTCTGCCTCGGATAGTTCAGGCCCCCAAATGAACTATCCGCAGATGGCCGCCAAACACAGAGGCTCGGACAGCTAGGGGCAAGACTTCTGTTGCCTCAGGTCAAAGACTCAAGGAAATAAATGTGGTAGTTCAGTGCCTTTGATCTGCTGCAGTTGATGACCACTTACAAGAGTGGAGAGTATGAGCCACACATTTGTCACCTGCAGTCCTGAATCCGCACTGTAAGAATTATGAGGATTGTCCTGGAAACTTCTATTAGCCTGCTACCTAGGAGGGTGAGGCCAGTGAGGATACATGCCGAGGCAGGCACAGGAAGGTCTGGGCTTTTTCAGATCATTCCAGAATTCGAGATAGACACCTTTGGGCCGATGGATGTGACGCTACCATGAGAACCATCAGTACACCAGGGAAGGTAGAACGACTCTCTGAAACCCTGTCATCTGGCACATTGACCTCAAGATGGCCAATGCACTGACTTATAGTGTCCCCCTGGGAGGGAGCAGGCCTCTGCCACTAGAGGGCACCACCTTTCGCGGTGGAGACTGCAGGATTACACTAAGGCCGTCTAGTAACGCGGATGATGGGGTTGGTCGCATTGTTTTGGAAAGTGCTCATGATGAAAGGCATCGCTCCTTCTTATAGTGTATGAGCCTGATAATTTAAATGTAATTACATGTTTTCTTTGTAGATTTGTGCATTGGTTGTAGAGATCATCAAAGGTTTGAAGTCTCAAATCCTCTTTTCAGGGTCATAACAAAGTAAAATTCTGACCTCACTGGTCAAGAGACATAACCAGTTTAGAAGTGCAAGGGCCGAAATATTTTTTTTTTTAAAAAACAACAGCCCTTCTTTAGTGGTGCATTCCAAAACTTTGGTGTGGCTCAGGGGTCAGAGGTGTGGGCATCGGCCGCTTGATGTGTTTCGTCTTTTTCGTCCAGCCAGCTGTCGTTGGCCAGAGGAGGGGTTTGAAAAAATGTGGCCCCAGTCCGTGCGGACCACACAGCTCTCCCATGTGCACAGGGCAGCCTGACCAGCCTACAGCCCCTGAGCAGTGTGGGGTCGACCAGCATCATCCTGTGGTCTCTCAGAAAGGCCGGCTAACAGGAGCCCTCAAGGATGCCTGTACACAAAGGAGAGAATCTAGTAAGTAACCATACTGAAATGAGATTTTCCCAAAAGCAGAGCTTGTGGGCAGAACGGGGAGAAAAAACTTGTTTAGTCAGTGTTCCTGAAAACCCGAGAGAGATAAAAATACCCATGTCTTTTATAACAGAGGGACGGTTCCAAACGCCAGTGCTAAGCTTAGAGGTGACAATTGTCCGCCGTCTTTGTGCCGTGGCCCTTGAACTACAGGACAGCGATTAGCTAATTTCCTGTCAAACTGTATGCAGGTCTTCACCTCGGCCTGTCTCAGCTTGTCAATTACAACCTGCTGGTATGGAATTATTTCTATAAAGTTTAGTTTAAAGGATTTCTGGGGCTTGAAGCCTATATGCTACCATGTTCCACTGATTCTAAGGGGGGGGGGGGGTGGTAGCGTACAAATCCATTTTGTCCCAGAGTCTTTGGAACAGGTTTGGGATGGAATTGTTTTTACACTATAGCAAAACTGAGAATGAAAGTGAGAACCGGATCTTCTCTGCTCGCACTGATTATTTGACTGCTTGGGTCATTTCAGCTTATTGTGGTGCTACTCTGTCAAAGTGATCAACGAGGAGCTGGTGAGTATGATGGAGAACGATCAGCCCATTTTCTGAAACCGCTTGTCCCATATAGGGTTGCAGGGGGTCCGGACCCTGTTCTGGAGGTTACAGGCAGAAGGCAGGGAACAACCCAGGATGGGCGACCAACCCATTGCAGAACCTGCACACACATGGAACCCTGACAGAGACTTGATACCTGGTGGCAGAGGTGTGAGGCAAGAGTGCTAAGCACCATGCCACCCTCAAATGGAGATGTGGATACTATATGTCTAGAATTGGAGACAGTAATGCAGTTAATAGGGGAGTGACAACTCTAGTGAAGTACAGTATATGGACAAAAGTTTTGGAACACCTGGCCATTGCATGTTCAGGAACTTCTGTGACATTCCATTCTAAACCGATAGGCATCAATATGGAGTTGATCTTCTCTTTGCAGTTGTAACAGCTGCCACTCTTCTGGGAAGACTTTCCACAAGATTTAGGAGTGCGTCTGTCAGAATGCCCATTTGCCTATTCACCCAGAAAAGCATTTGTGAGGTCAGGCACTGATGTTGGATGTAAACTTCTAGCTCGCAATCTCTGTTCTAGTTCATCCCAAAGGTGTTCGATGGGGTTGAGGTCAGGGATCTGCGCTGGCCAGTCAAGTTCTTCCACACCAAACTCACCCAACCATGTCTTTATGGATCATGCTTTGTGCATCAGGCACAGTCAGGCTGGACCAGAAAAGGGACTTCCCCTACCATTTCCCACAAAGTTGGAAGCGTAAAATTCTCTTGATATGCTAAGCAGAGTTCCCTTCACTGGAACTAAGGGGCCTAGCCTAATCCTCGAAAAAGAACCCAATACCATTGTCCCTCCTCTACCAAACTTTACAGTTGGCACAATGCAGTCAGACAGGTAACGTTCACCTGGCATCTACCAAACCCAAACTCATCCATCTGACCATCAGAAAGAGAAGCACGATTCGTCACTCCACAGAATACTGCTCCAGAGTCCACGCCACAAAGCTCATCCACCATAAGCAGCCCATTCCATGAAGCTCCCGGCTGGGTTTAATGCCAGAGGAAGTTTGGAACTGTGTGGTTAATGAGTGAACAGAGTGTTGATGACTTTCATACTCTGTGTACCTCACCACACTGTTACTTTACGTGGTCTGTCACATCTTGGCTGAGTTCCTGTCCTTCCTCAGTGCTTTTACTAGTGCTTTGCAATAATACCACTTACAGTTGACCGTGGGATATCTAGCAGGGAAGAAATTTCACAAACTGAAGCGGCTGGGATGAAAATCAGCACCTCCAAATCCGAGACCATGGTCCTCAGCCGGAAAAGGGTGGAGTGCTCTC
>JAODJX010000027.1:773939-784463 GCA_026776945.1 Isichthys henryi | reverse complement strand
GTTTCAAAATTATGACAAATATCAACCCCCCCCCCCCCCCCCCCCCACCCCATGCTTGCGCGGGCTTCAGTCCAGATTGATGGCATCTGCAGTCTACAAAGAGAACTGCTTCTGCTTGGTGATGTGTTGTCGGTCCAGCTTCATTAAATTGAACCTGAAATCTGATATCCAGCCTTTAAGAAACCAGAGAGGGAAGACTATATTACAATTCCACACCGCTGATTGGCTTCTGAACCTTCTTCCACAATTGGCTTAGAAATGTCTTGTAGACATTGGCCCCCTCAGTAGACTGTGCATGTGAAATCAAAAAACTGCCTCTTGATGTTAGCAAACATTACCCCTTGACCCCAGTATCATCTAACTGATGACACAACCCAGAATGGTGTTATCCTGTCCTCAAGGTTTCTTCAGGTGTTCTTTTAAGCCATGTGTTGCCAGTGTGTATGAGCCGGCCCCTGGTTTTTGTCATGCATCTTCAATGGTGTCCCTCAATGGTACACACTCAGATGAGTCCGCAAGCCATGCTGAAGGTTACCGTCACCTCTGTTCTTGCCGGATTCCATAGGAGGTGGTCATGCTTGGCCTGGAAGATGTGCGGCAGCATCTTGCTCCTCTTCTGCCCTCTCTCTTCCTTCAGAGTAGGATAATGAGAGAATTGCTCTAGTCTTCCAGCAATAATATGCCAATAGGAAATCAGGCTGCCAGAAAGGCAGTGCATTACTGGTAGATCATCCAGGTTGTGGTTTAAGCTAGATCAAGAAGTGTTAGTAGTATTTGTTCTTTTTTGTCACAATTGTACAAATCTCAGTGGTGCTTGAACTGAACACAAGACTGCATGAGATTAGGTTTGCATATTAATTTCCTGGTGCAAGCAGAATGTCTTACCATGTCATTTGTGTATGATCAAATACCGAACATTCAGGTACTTTAAAGGGAGAGCCAGATCAAACTTACACACACACTCTGCTCTTATCAGGGATTGTCTCTGTAACCATGAAGCAAGCAGTACAGCCTTTGGCTCTCTAACTGGAAAGTCGCCGCACGTTTTGAGCATAACGTGTGATCTTTCCTTTCTTGAACAGTTTCCTCTCAGTAGGGCTTCTGGCTTCCATCATGTCAGGGTGAGTAAAGTAGCTGCTCCCTGCAACATTGCGACATCAAGATTGTAGAATGAAAGTGTACATTTCCTCACTCGATGCTCAAGGTGTCACATGTAGCTTCATCCTGTGGAATGTCCATACTGGGCGTCGGACCTCCGACGAGCTTCTTGGTGCGCTTCCGAAGGACGGTTGACTGTCAGCATTGAAGGTAGTCAGGGCAGTGTCATCAGGGAAACCTTGTACAGTTTACGTACCTCTTAAGAGTCCACAAAGGCTGAAGGTCAACGCACTCCTTTGCTGGCCTTCTGTATTGAAGGAGAAAACTAAGTTGAAATGAAGCTGAGATCAAACTGACTGTTGTAAACTTATTTTTGTCTGTAAATAATCAAAATGAAACAACGGAAGTCTTTGTAAGTTAAACTATTTTTATTGTAACAAAGGCAAATAAAGAATGGCACTGCTACCCCTTGCCTGGGCACTGATCTTGTGGAGTCAAGTAAAAGTGTGGATCCCTTGAGCCCTGTCTTCTACTGCCTCTAGATGATGTGCCATGATTACAGAGCTGAAGGATGCCAGTCAGAGGCCAAAAGCATTCTAGAACTCTCACTCTGCTTATATGAAGTAGCCGTCCAGTACTGAGACGTTTACACCATGGCCACTTACCAAATCGATGAGAAATTAGTTCCTGTACTCTGCAGTAGGATTCAGACGAGAAAAACCCAGATAAAGGATTGGCAGACAAGGTAAGGCAGCCCCACACAACTCTTATCAGGTAACCCAAACATGCAAAGTGCAGTTTGATGTACAATGCAAACGTGCAAGGACAAACGGTCTCAGTTTCGGGGTACTATATGTAAAGTGGATGTTAGTGTTGGACAACTCTATATGTAGCACCTTGTGTTATCGTCAAGAGTATAGAATGGATTTTCCCAGACCCAAAGTTTCTTAAAGGTAGAAGTCCTTCACATGAATAACACACGACCATAGTGTGGCCAGTATGTACATCCTGGTTTGTGGAATTATGTTTGCTCTCTCTTCGCTTTTTTCTTTGGTGCCTCTGTCTGTCACATGAAGCCTGCGTACCAGCCAATTTATCCTTGTATGTTGCCTTAGCAACAGGGTGCAGCTCACATGCAGTGCCACGTGCCTTGTGTCACAAGGTGGAGCAATCAGGTTCATTTCTTCCGTTAACTCGAGGCCATATTGTGATAGAGGGTTATGTCATTGCTGTTCCCAGAAGCCTCCGCGCTCCACCTTAGCTGTCTGCCCTCCAGTTGGGGGTCCCTGATTGAAGTCACTGGTTTCCGGTTATATGAATATACTTGACTTTACTGGGTCTGAGTTGTTGCACTGTCGTACACACAGCAGAATATGGCTGCCCTTCTCTGTTGCTAAGAGAGAAGCAGATGTCTTCATATATGTCCACATAGCAGAAGACACGTTAACGCTGGTGACCACAGAGGAACCTATACATTGGGTTGTCAGCTATCATTAACAGTATTACTCTTTCTCAACTACAGGCAGATGCCATGCAAGCAGCCACCAAGTATGTGTTGACCTTACAGCTGTGCAACCAAAGCAGAGCTTGTCAATGTAACTAAACAAAGACATTGTTCCTTGCCTTGTATTCCCATTGCCCTTGAAAGTTCCATTCCTATTTTAAACTGTGAATCCCAGTTAAAATCATAGTGTTTCCTCAGTCCCAGACAGTGGCTTTCAGTGTAAAGATACCATGAAGATGGCCATGTTACTGCCTTCTGGAATTATAACAAAAATTCCAGAGTGATAAACACTATATTTAACCTGAAGCTTCCTGCATAATGGATGAAAATAGGTCAATAGCAACGACAAAGAATTAACCGACACTTACAGGAGCAGTTGTGCTGGTACCATTAAACTTTAAGGGGAGAACATATGGAATAAATGGCACTTTAAAGTAACTGATGGGGTATTTTGCACATTTTACAATCTTTTAGGTGATTCAGTTGGTCCAATGTGTGAAAAGCTCCTTGTGGGAGGAATTAAAATAAACACTTTGATATTGTTAATGAAAATGACGCCTTAGGGAAACGTAAACCCGACATTGCTGCTCTAGTTCGTTATATGATCTTTGTGGATCTGACCAGACATCAAGACAGGTTGTGGAGCATGTTAGAAAATCCATGCAGCTCCCCTGGTTCATCAAAGATGTCTGCTGCATGCCTGGGTCTCCCAGATAGCCTTTAATTAGAGTGCTGTTTTTAGTCACTTCCTGGGTAATTAGCAAGCAGTGCACACACACGGAGATCGGGAAAGAGCCTGCCGGGAAAATCAGAGCTCGTCTTTGCTTTCCTGTTCCTCCCACACCTTCCTACCAATTTTGATTGAGCGGCTGACAGGAGGATGGCATTTTTAAGAATGCCAGCAGCTTATGTCGGTCCTATGCTCTGTGCTAAAAAGCACTAACTTGAAAGAAGATCAGCTGCACTGGCCCCCAAAAAGCACCAGTCATGCTCAACAACAAGCCCGTGAGCAGTAAGAGAGAACACCACCCTGGCCTCTGGACTTGCACAGGTTCAGATGCAGGTGCATGAGTTAGTCATGGTGATATATGGCCATGTGTCAAGACGAAGGATGGAATGTTGGATGCAAAGGAGTGAAAGGAGGAAATGCAGAGATGGAAAATGGCAGAAGGTTCAGAACATACCCAGATAGGAGTTGAATATAACAGTTTATCGTTATATAACCTGGGATGTCCTCACTCCATCCCCTACAGGTCACCCCACCTGTCTGCAGTTCACTGACAACATGATTCAGGCTGTGTGCACCTACCAGTGGCAGTGTATTGAATGCAAGACCTGCAGCCGGTGCGGCACCTCTGAGAATGATGTAAGACCCCCACCCCCCACCTTCCATAGCAACAGAGTGACAGCCGCGTACTCTGGCCAATCGGGGCAAGGGCCACCCTAAATATGGGACTCATGAGGCAAACCTGCTATCTCTCTCTGTCCTTAGGACCAGCTCCTGTTCTGTGACGACTGTGACCGGGGCTACCACATGTACTGCCTAAAACCTCCCATGAGTCAGCCACCTGAAGGTGAGGCTCAGCCATGTCCTGTTGGACCTTGAGGTCCCAGTACTCTGTGCTCCACGCCCATAAGACTTACACCATCATATGCGTAGCCTAGCAATGATCACTCTTCAGAAAGTGAATGGCTTGCCATCATGGGATCGTTCCAGACGTGTCAATAGGAAGGTAACGTTTCCTTCTCACTTTTCCTCTACAGGGAGCTGGAGCTGCTATCTGTGTCTGGCCCTCCTGAAAGACAAAGCCTCTGTCTTCTCTGAGCCATAACGGCAGGCAAGGCAGCTGGGGAAATAGACGCCAATTATGGCTACATTTCTTTTTAAGTTCACAGGAACTTCTAGTATGGTCACATCCCCATCCACATGCAAACACTTGCAGATGCATACAATCAAAGGAGACCCCATGTGGACACTTTGCTGATAATCTCTTCATTCTGACCATGCAACTGCTAGCTACATCTCTGCAAAAATGCCCCCAGCTACTTGACGCCGTACCAGTCACCACCTCACCTAGCCGAGTGAATTAAACATGCCGTCTTTCATTTTGAATGAAAGTGTCACCGCACAATCACCCCTGCTCTACCTCTCACCTATCAGAAGCTCGACGACCAGATTTTGAAATGTTTATCAAACTAGGCCTGCGGTCCCCTTAAGGTAAATCCTCACCATATGAAAAAGTGTCCCTCCCCCACAAAACTCAAAAAGCACAATCTCTGTATGCAGTGAGATCAGACATAAACTGTGATGGCAGACTTGCTGGATTCTGCGGTGGCATACAGTGCACTGACAAACACAGGGGTGAGCAAACCAACGTCACATCCTCCAGGAATTTGGTGCCAGAGTGAAGGTTATTGTTTTGCCAGGTTGAAGTTCTGCTCTACTGGCAACTCTAATTGGTGACATATGGATTAGACTGTTTTTTTTTTATCTATATCTATTTTTATGTCTTGCATTACCTTCCCAAATTAGATGTGCCTAGTAGCAAGATTGAGTAGGACTGCTTGTGTCCATAACCCAAGGCTTTATGTACAAGTATGGCATCGAGTTTAAATATTAACAGATAGGAGTACAGCTTCATCTGCATAAATGTCTTAATTTTTGCATTAAAAAGTCACATTTAACGCAGTTACACCTCTAGAATGGGTTAGCGTCTGTGATTATAATTAAGGTGGCCGAATACTTCAAATGACATCCAGTCAAAACAATGGAACATACTAGGGAGGATAATCCCTTGCATACTTAAGATGGCATTGCCACCTTGCTTGTTGTATGTCACACCACGACCCTAGAGGGCAAAACATTACATGGTTACAACCTTTAATATGTGTATTTACGTTATTTAAAGTGTGGGGAGATGCAAAGCACTGGCCAGCACTGGCCAGCACTGGCCAGCACTGGCCAGCACTGCAGCATTACATTTAAGGCAGGCGATCATGGACGGTAGGTGGGATGAGAACAGAGGGAAAGCTGAACCCCTGGGAGCAGCACGGGCCATGCGCCGAAAGGGTTATGACTGCGGTTGTCGACGGCCAGTTTTAGATGCAGCCGATGCCGACTCGCAGCGGATGTATAAACTGTGTGTCCTGAATTGTCCCGTCTGGCTTTCCCATGGCACATTCATTGCTGTGACCACTGCATCTGTCCAACTTATTGCCGAGCATCCGCTTAAATTTTTTACTTCTGACTTTTCAAGCTTTACACTCTTCTCACAGTACGCCGAATATAAGAGCAGCGATCTAGTTCCATCCTGAGTGTGGTTTTTTGTGCAGTGTAGATTTTCATGAGTGTAATTAAATGCTCTCCCAATTACCTTGCAGGCCATCCAATTGTATACAGATGTGTGTGACATCATTTCATCAATACTGTGATTTGTCTTCCATTGCTTATAATATCTCTAGTTAATGCCCTCTATCCCTGTGGATCTCTTCATTATGGAGGGCTCTTCCATGTATCTGACCTCATTCAATATACCTTGTTCGAGGATGTATTTGCTGTAGAGGCCTCCCGTGTGTCTCTATTTAGTCATTATTATGATTAATTATTTGTTCGTTTTTCCATGTTTACTGCTGACTTCAATGACTTTGGATGTTGTCTGTGATACTGTACGCCATTAGCTTCTTTTACTGATTGTTATTTTAATAGTTTTTTTTAATAGCACATTAGTGGTATGTAAGAAAATACCACTAAGGAGATCAGTTACCTTTATTATGTTGTGCTAAGTAACACTAACCTAATGCAATCACTCTCTAAGCAGTAGTTAACAGTTTTAATGAAGACGTGGGCCCCCACTCCAGCTGGATATAAATGCGCATCTCAAGCATACAGAGCAAGCTTCACATTTGTGTGACATCCTCTGAGACTTCATGCCACGCACTGGCTTCACTGAATCACACGGGCTGCTCTGCTCAACTGTCCTCCAGTTATGTCAGCTCAGGTCAGAAAGCTGGACTCTGGCTTGGGCTGCGTTGGTGATAGCTGAATGCTTGATGTATAACTTACTGCAAAACCCCCCCCCCCAGAACAGCACGGCAGACAGCCGAAGACCACAAATGGTTCAAGAGACAGAACCAACACGGATTCCAAAGACACCTTGAAATAGACTGGGACTTGTACACAGTATCTTTTTGTATTTTTTACTCTGAAGCAGTGATTTGTTTTTCCAGAAGAAAGACACCCTCTTTTTATTCACCTTAATGCTGATTCTCCCCCCCCTGTAAAATGTTGAGTTGATTTAATGTTAAAAACTTGTCCCATACCCTGAAATTTACACTGGGTTTATGCTTCCGCTTTGTTTTTAATGTCATATTTCTAACATAGAAGTTTATCTGATGTTTACTTTTACTGTCTTCAGCTTCTTTTTTGACTATCATGTGCAACAAACTTTCATTCGTATTTTCATGTATGTACCAGATGGCTTAAGATGTTATTGAGAAGTAGACATTGAGTGGAAAGTCCTTTACATGTGCTTGTCACTTACGGAGTGATGCTTATGCCGAGGATGAACAGGTGAGTTGCCTGGTTGTTGACAGTTCAGTTCCCCGCAAAGGAAATTTAAATAACTAGGAGGAACAATCATGAGTCAAATGTCAAATGAGTGTCTAAAAAGTATCCTTCCTATATACGTCATTGAACTTGAGCTCTTGTGGAATCAGCAGTGAATACCACACTCCAGCAAGGCTTAGTTAACTTACTTTTTAATTCTATTATGTTTCTTTTGTAATTGATTTGCTGCTGTTTGCTGTGTTCACCTGGCAGGAGACAGGCTTGTTATCATAATGGTTAAATACCGAGTCCCTTACCTGTATGCATCTGTGAAAGGGAAGTTCTGGAAGTTTCTCCCTCAGGTGGTGTTGTGGCTCAGCAGGTAAGGCAGTTCGGGGATGGGGTACAGCAAGCAGATGGGATACACCTGCACATTGAGATATGAATGGTACAAAAATGCCATCATCAGGCTTGTGAGATATTCAGAATGTCAGGCTTCTGAGATGTTTGTAATGTCATCATCAGACTTAGTTGTTTGGAAGGTTAGGCATATGAGATGTCTGGAATATCACCATGAGGCTTCTGAGACAGTCGGAATGTCATCATCATGCTTAGATGTCTGGAATGTCTGGCTTATGAGATGTTTCGAATATCATTATCAGTCTTAGATGTTCGGAATGTCATCATAAGGTTTATGTAATATTTGGCATGTCATCATGAGGCTTCAGAGATGGTTGGGATGTCATCGGCAGGCCTAGATGTTTGGAATGTCAGGCTTATGTTTGGAACATCATCCTTCAGACTTACTCGATGTTTGCAATGCCATCATGAGGTTTCTGAGATGATTGAAATGTCATCATCAGGTTTAGATGTTCAAAATGTCAGGCTCATGGGATGTTTGGAGTCCCATCATCAGGTTCATGGGACGTTTGGAATGTCATCAGGCTGACTCATTCTTTGCAATGTCAACTTGAGGATTCTGAGATGTACAGAATGTCTTCATTAGGCTTAGTTGTTCAGAATCCCGTAATCAGGCTTAGATGTTCGGAATGTAATCACCAGGCTTATGAGATGTTTGGAATGAATGCCATCATCAAGCTTACATGATGTTTGGAATGTCATCATGAGGCTTCTGCAATGTTTGGAATGTCATCGTCATGCTTACAGGTTCAAAATATTAGGTGTATGAGATCTGGAATCTCATCATGAGGCTACTGAGATGTTTGGAATGTCATCATCAATCCAACGTAGGGGGAAATTTGGAGGTTGGTGTTAGGATTGGCACTGCAGCCACTAGAAAAAACACACCGGTCCATTCAGACTGGTGTGGTGCTGAGGTATCATCTACCACATGGCTGCACTCATCCCTGAGGTGGTCTATTATGTGGCGGGTGCAGAAACACACTGTAATCAGCGTGTGCTCCTTACCATACCTAGTAATGTGGAAAGTTCTGGGGGAGATTTCACTAGAGCCACTACAGAACAACACAGGCAACTGAAAATGCATAGAAGGGTGCGATTCAGCGTCCTGTCTGTCCTGGAAATGCTGAAAGTAAAACAAAACGTCAGTCTTGTGGAAATAAACATACACAGGCGACATACACAGGCGACTCAGAACAACACAGGCGACTCAGAACAACACAGGCGACATACACAAAAGACATACACAGGCGACTCAGAACAACACAGGCGACTCAGAACAACACAGGCGACTCAGACCAACACAGGCAACTCAGGATAACACAGGCGACTCAGGATAACACAGGCGACTCAGAACAACACAGGCGACTCAGAATAACACAGGCGACTCAGAACAACACAGGCGACTCAGAATACACTGTAGGACACGTGTCTGCATTCTGTGAGTGCTGAAAATTCTGAAAGTAGAACAAATTCCACTCCAGGACACCACGGGCTCCAGTATCTCCATTTCAGGACACCACGGGCGAATCAAAATGCGGAGCAGGAGGCGGATCTCCGTTGTGTACGTTCTGGTAATGCAGAAATTTGAAAGAACTTAAGACGGCACCATCTCCATTTCAGAACACCATAGGCAACTCTGCGGCCGTCCGGGTAACGAAGAAAGTTGAAAAATTTCAATCTTGTGGCGATATCAAAATATTCACTTCAGAAGACCACAACCAACAGAAAATGCACCGTACAAAGCGGTTCCGTGCTCTGTCTGCCGCGGAAATGCTGAAAGTAGAATAAACTTGTAGAACAATCTTGTGGAAATCCACTTCACAGCACCACAGGTGGCTCAAAATGCTCAGTACAACACATTTCAGGATCTTGCGAGTCCTAGAATTTTGGAAAGTGTGGAAGGTTGACAAAACGTCAGTTGTAATTCAAACTCATTATCTCCACCTTAGAACATCACAGGCGACTCAAAATGCGACGTCTCAGGTGTTTCAGCATTCTGTGCGTCCTGGTAACGAACGTAATTGAAAAGCTTCAATCTTGTGGAGATAATGATATCCACTTCAGAACACAGGTGACAAAATGCACAATATGAAACATTTCAGAAGGTCAGTCTTGAGATGTGTGGAATATCACCATGGGGCTTATGAGATGCTTTAGAATGTCGAGATAGCATCACCATGTTCTCCAAACTCTGGTTATCGTTGAAGATGCTGAGGCAGGAGTATGACGACAGCGTGAGGTAAAAAGAGGGGTGATCCTCCGTCTTTTAAAAAAATGTCAAAATCGCTTCAGGCGTACCAAGTCAAATGCGGAGATCCATGAATCAAACCTTGACTGCCAGCCTTGCCAATATAGTAAATCGACTTTTTCCCCTTTTCCGTCTTAGGGCCAGATATGGGCCGTCGTTCAGTTAAATGTGAGCAGCCCCCTTCTCCAGCAGAAAATGCACTCCTAGTGCTCGGACTGCCTGCGTGGGCCCCACTCTCTGGGCCTGCAGAAATTAATATAGCTTCATTTGTGAATTTTAATTTACAGCATCGGTTTCAGCAGCTGTCTCCCAAAAGCGACAAGGAGCAGACGCGTAGGTGATGGTTGATGCCTAGAAACTGTGGCACTGAAGCTTAAGAGGTATGTTAGACACTGGAACTGTTATTTAAAAGACATCCTAGAATTTGACGATGCCATCACCACACAATCAGTCCATAGGATATCAGACATGCACTGTGACTCTTTCCATGTTATAAAGGAAACATTTATAGTTGTTCACTCAACTTTCCAGTGCTTAACAAGAATAAAGAGAACAGTTTATGAAATAAGTGGAAAAATGGTAAAAACTTTTGACTGGTAGTGTATTTAATTATAATTTATCCATTTGGGATCAATAATAAGTCACTATTTTCATAACGTGCGGCCGGCGGGGGGTGGGTGGGGGGGGGGGTTGTGGGGGGGGGTG